>SZWC01001480.1:96288-113385 GCA_023375785.1 Penium margaritaceum
GTCTCTCTCTCTCTCTCTCTCTCTCTCTCTCACACACACACACACACACACACACACGCTATCTCTCTCTCTCTCTCTCTGTCCCTGTCCCTCTATCCTCCTCTCTCCCTCCCTCTCTCTCTCTCTCTCTCTCTCTCTCTCTCTCACACACACACACACACACACACACACACACAGTGGGCTGAATTTGACCATCAAATTTGGGCGTCGACTGAGAGCAACCATTGGACGTCCCTTTATTGGCCTATTTTAAGTTGAACATGGATGCAAATAGTATTGTACATTGAGTTTGTCAAAAATTGAGTTGGAGAATCATTATTCATTTGATGAAATGGATCTTGCTCTGGACGACACATTACTAGCATTCCATGTGGTTCCATCATGTCTCAAACATGTGCTTCATTACAACAATTTGGTTTTTACCTATGATGTTGATTGGGTGCCCATGTTACCTTGCTAACATATGCACTGATATCTTATCCACAACCATTTTCATATAAATAATCATGTCTAACTACTCAACTAGATGCACAAGGTGCTAGCACATAAATCAGTGTTGGATTCAATGTTCTTTAGGCCCTTGCCAAGGCCAGGGTGTGAATTGCAGAGACAACCATATCTTCTTTGTTGTTTCCCTGGTCATGATCCTTCAACCCCAAGTGAGATCGGTGATAGATGTTGAGATTTGCGTGTAGTCATACGCGTGTCAATGGTAGTAAATTCAAAACTCAAGAAATACTTGGACATCATGGACAATAGCTGACACTTCTATTTGGCAACAGAAGAAAGTCCCTTTGACCCATGAACACGAGCGAGCCACAGATGATATGGTCCAAAACTGGTAGAGACAAATGATTTGAATACTAAACACTTAAACAGATTTTGAATGCAAGACTCTTTTTGTTGATGTTAAAAACCTGCCATTGGAAGTCCCCCATGCTCTTCTGCAACAGAACTAAACACGAGGCTATCAGTGAAAAAGGATGACATGTGTCATCTAGGAACGAGTGAAACATGGTTATCATCAATGCCATGAACCTCATACGGTCATCTTTGAGTATGAGTAGCATAACCGCGAGCTCAAAGTGTGTTCAACCAGTTCATATTAATTTATTCTTGACATCTTTGTCATCATGACGGATCGGGTGATTACCACAATGTACGTAGAGTTGTCAAAAGAATGTGGATGGAAAGATCCTCTGTGTAAGACAAGGGTAGTCATTCACGACAATGATGTTTTTATTGCTCAATGATCAACGCATGCACGCATCTCTCTGTTTTTTATTTGTGAAAAAAAGAACAGGTACATTGTAAGGTGACATGAAGGGTTTGAGATTTTTGGTTGCGTATATCAACAAGCATTTCCTTCAGCTCTGTCACCTTATGGTCATTAATTCATTATGTACCTTGGATTCTGGCCTGCTAACGTGCTTCATCTGTTGTGATGATCAATGGTATGATAAAAGTGAGCCCACGTGGGAGTTCTTATAAAAAAAACTAGAAAACAAAATTGGAAAGTAGAGGTGTGGACTCCTTAGTAGTAGGAATTTCTCAGTTTTAACGGTGCTGGTGATGTTTACGGTCAATCATCCCATAACTACATATTGGTCAAGTAGTGTACATAAACAAAAGACATAGCTATTATTTTTTTCGGAATAGCAAAAACTCCAAGTACCCCTTGTTATTTGATGCATGACCCTCATGTACCCTGACCTCAAAACAATGACCCCTATCAGTCCCCACCGTAAAACAATGAACCCCATACGCCCCTGCCTCCAAACAATGAGCTAGGTATGGTTGATCGTGGCCATTTTATGCATGGCAAATTCAATGTGTATTCGGTACGTAAAAAATGGTAATTTTCATGAAACTCTCTTAGAAGGTAGTCATACTCTGTTCATGTGGAAAACTATGTAAACCATACCTGTGCTTTAGCAACTGAAAGAAAAAAAAACCTGAGATGAATAGATATGTGACAGTTGGGTGGAATGCATGATAGACATATATATGTCTATGCACGTTTTGACCAGTCAAACATGTCAAGCGTATTCGACAATCTTTCACCCGTAAAATTATAGTTAAATCCAGTGCACCAATGGAAAGCATGAGCAACTGATTAAAAAACCACGCAAGTCACACGGCACCGGTAGGGTGAATCTGATTCCAACCGTTGAGCTTGCACACAATTCAATTTCTACACAGTAGATGAAATTCCATCTGAATTGGATTATAGAAAACGTATTGTAACCTTGACATGGTTGTAGAGTTTTAGGAACATACCCTTAGTGATATTCAATAGAGAAATCATGAGAGCACGTAGGAAGACATTAATCAGACGCCTGTTATGATCGAAGCAACGATGAAGCGAGCGATGGACATGCATTGAATGGACCTCAACAAGTCGAACATTGCATTCTCCATAGGTAAAAAAACATTAGAATACAAAGGTTGGTCTAGGAGAAGCTGACAACCTTCATGTTTGGGGGGATGCAAAAACCTATATTATTGGAGCCCAAACTATCAGAAAACATGCCTATCCATGTCATATTCGACACCAGTGGATTAAAACAATATTGGGACTTACGTGATTACTTCCCTGGTAGAGGTGCACGTTTCCCACTACTGATAGAAGCGGATGAGGGCCCAGAGTACGCAGTCAATGATAGTCATGGCCATTGTTGGTGAGGAAAATTGAAGAGAACATCAAAAAGTAGAAAGGCCTTGACGTTTAACAAAAGAGCTGGGAGGCCTAAAAAAACATTTGAGACGTCGATCAAAAGATTGATGTTTTTTTTAGCATAGTGACCTACGTTTTGTAACCCGATAGGATGTTGCAACTAAATGGGGGAGAAGAGTGTTATGTTTGTGAAGTGATGAATCCTAAGAATTAATGCATGGACATTTCTTTCCCCACATTCATGGCCCACTATCCTTCAGATTTAGGATGTTTTTCTTTTCTTGTTTAGCTGAGGACATTTTACCCGATTGTTTTGAATTTTGATGTTATGTTCCAACATGTTTTGAAGAAGTTCACCACTTTCTATAGTTTTCAACATAATGGTAGCAAATTGTACCGATATTTTTCTACAACGGGAAATTTTTTATGATGCTTCACTTCTCAATGGAGTTTCTTCAAGTGGCCTTTCATGCAGCGATGTTGCACACATCACTTCACTAAAGGATCCAAGACCTTAGGGATGCCTAATTCTTGTTTTTGCTATTACCATGCACTTGGTTGTTATATCACACATCATCGAAGTAGACTCTAGACTAATAAGCCGCATTTCCAAGAATAAGAAAGATGTAATTTGTTGAGGTATATAGTTCGACCCAGCCTTTTACGCGGAGTCACTTCTACCTTTTATGGCCAATCCATGATGTTGTAACAAATCACAGTATAGCAGAAAGACCTATAGTCTAGGTACCATGGTGTCGGATACTTTTCTACCCCTTGGTGATACCATGCTTGTAGAAATTGCTAAATGATAACATGTTCTTGACTTGCCTTGTAGGCAAATGGTTGCGGTGAATACAGTCGCAACGCTTGTATCGCTGCAAAGCGGTGCAATTCTTGTGGAATGGTTTGCTACAACCATGAATCGACCAACCACATGTACGTCCTTTGCACATCTAATGGCTCAAATCAACCTCGATATTTGGCAGGTGTTTACCACAGTTCCACAGCGGGACATTCTCAATATGCCACGCATTTGGCCGAGGGCAATTTTTTGCGCCCCCAGTTCATGAATTAGGTAATTATATGCCACAGTTTCCAATTTTTAGATTAGAACGACACACTGTCCAAATTTGTATCATGATAAGCCACGGATATGTCTTTTGTGATCACGACATGCCACGAGGGGCATATGAGATGTCACTATACATCCTCCAAACTAGCGGCTTTTGTGACATCTTATTGTTGTATATTGTGTTTATCAAAGTCAAATTTTCCGTTTCTTGCTGGAATAGGGCGAATACATTAGTCATTATTCACATGATTGTATTTCACATTCGATGTCATTCAATTGTTGAACGTGGAAATCCATGAGTGCATAATGAAACAAAACTTCTGATTGTCAGTGTTAAGTCATAAGGGCCTCTTTGAATTTTTGTGGACAGTGCTAACATAAACTGATTTTACAAAATGCAGAAAAGACTACACATATAAAGAGAGAAAGCGGTTGGACGCAACAGATGATTGATGTGTAGTTGAAGGGGCATATGGAGATGTGCATTACAAATGTGTGACTTCTGGTGATCTACTTTTGGAGCACGTGATCCGTTTCTAGAAACGGATCACGCGTAGGATAGCTTGACTGACTGGGAGAAGCGTGGCACATAGCAATTATGCTGTTTCCATATGCTTAGAATTTACTTGGCAGAAGTCTCACTACTGGTGCAAAGTTGATGGGAAGGTCCTAACGGCTAGGTAGGGCTCTTGAAAACACTATTAATGACGTAGGGCTCTTGAAAGAACTATTAACTGAACACAACTCTTAAATTGACGAGTTTTCTTGTTGAAGTTTGCAATACGGGTCTTGATATTAATGTTTCCACCATGGCATAAAGTAGGCATGAGATTGAGGGACCGTGTGGATGCATTGAGATGCTCTCGTGATTTAAGCATCAAGATGATGTGGCGGTTTGCTACAGCAATGCAATATGTCTTTTCATATTGGCATCAAGAAAGTACATATCGGCACCTACCATGATCCGTCTACACGTGTGCCGGGAACCGTTCTCCCAACTTCAAGCGCAATAGTGGGAAACACTTCCCTGTTTTGAATTTCGTGGGTATTTCTTGGACGATTCTGAAAACAGAACCAATAATTTTTCAATGTTTTCTATGGGTGCAAAAAATAGTTGCATGATGTAAAAATCAGCAATATCATGGGCGTACGGACCATTTATAGGATTGAAAATGGTCCACAAATATCTACGATGTATTTTGAGGATTTGAGGCTAGCCTCAGAGGGTGTCCTCGACGGTAAAATGATCTGAGACATAAACTCCATATTGACCCTAGCCCGGAAAATACAGTCCATGTAGATTAAAACCAAGAGGAGTGCCACGATGGAAGATCCATTACATAACTCCTCCTCCACTCTAGTTGGTCACTCAGTTCCAGTTTCCACGTGGCTCTGCCATGTGGAACAATAGAGTTTGTAGGTTGCATGTTTTAAACCATGCCATATGAATAATGTGTCCATTTTGCTGTGACACGTCTCAGCCAAAATGGCCAAGGCGGCCAGTCACTGGCTCTCGTTTGACTGACTGATATGAGGGCTTCCATTTTGGTTCTACAGTCAACCGCAAAACGGTGAGTGCCGTTACACTGGTGTCATAGCCAACCTTCTCGAATCTCCCATTTTTACGTCCATGGGACCGTATCATCCTTACTGAAACTACTGATGCCCGTCGATTGGGATATTGCAATGAGAGGATTCTAGACTTTGGACAAAACACCGCCCGACGGGTGCACCTACAATATTGAACTCTGCAGTGTTGAGCAGAAAGCTTCGACGAGCCGAGAGCTATTGAAAAAGTTTTTCCTATCAGCAAAATGCCCCCCTCATGCCTGTCTTAGCTAGCAAGCGAGCTTGCACCCGCAGGCCCAATCGGCTCGACGAGCTTGCACCCGCAGACCCAAGTGGCTTGACGAGCTTGCTCCTACGGGCCAAACTGGTGCAAAGGGAGAGGCTCCCATCCAAGGGTGGTCTCCAGTCCCACCTCTCTAAAGGAGACGACGGACCAAGAGGAGGGAGGGAAGACGTTCCTCCTCCCCACTCCCCCCTCTCATGTTGTGGGCCGACAGCCCAAGGGAGGGCATAGGGAGCGTTTTACCCTCTCCTCCCTCTCACGCGGGCCGATGGCCAAGGGGGACGAGAGGGTGAGATGCCCTCTCTTCCCGCCCTCCGTGGAGTGGGCCAACGGCCCAAGGAGAGAGGAGAGGGAGTGCTCTCCCTCTTCGGCCCCCATCTCACACGGGCCGATGGCTCAAAGGGGAGGAGAGCAAATTTTCGGGCATGGTGCCATGGTGCTACAAGACCATACAAAACCATGGAATGGTTTAGACGTGCAGTGAACCCGTTATCAAGGACGTTCCACTTGTACTGGTGGCATTGGTGTAATTTGCACCACTATTAGTGTGTACATTGTGCTAGTTGCACAAGTGCCAATTGCACTAGTACACAAACAAGTGCGAATGGTGGCTATTTTGTTTTTATTGGATTTTGAATGCATCACTCCAACAAGGGCCTCTTGTTACTTCAGAGCAATTATCGTTCTCTACACAAAGTCCGGTGTGGATTACACCATCGTCGTAGCAATTGCACAACTGAGACGTGCACGCATCACATATCAGTGACGCGTGGATACATTAACTTGATAGCTACGGGATTTACCATTGATTAAAGTGTCAGTTGTACTTTGGTCTCATTNCTCTACACAAAGTCCGGTGTGGATTACACCATCGTCGTAGCAATTGCACAACTGAGACGTGCACGCATCACATATCAGTGACGCGTGGATACATTAACTTGATAGCTACGGGATTTACCATTGATTAAAGTGTCAGTTGTACTTTGGTCTCATTAGCCATATGTGTCAGTGACACAAGGGCAATAGGAACTTCCAATTTATGTAAGGGTGCATTCCAGAGGCGAGTGCAACAGTCACACCGACATGAGAGTAGATTGCATTACAGACGCCAACATGAAAAACATCACTTATGTGAGTCGCAGGTGTGAATTTCTTGGGTAAAAAAGTGTCGATTGCACAAGACAACTTCTGATTGCAAAATAAAAGTACCGATTGCACAAAACAAGTGTTGATTTCCTGCAACAAGTGCCATTTGTACAATACAAGTGCCGATTGCACGAAACATGTATCATTGGAAAAGAGTGTCGGTCGCACTACCAACATGGGGGGTCGGATGACAGTCCCTTGGATGTGTCAAAAGCACCATTGGTGTGAGTGTCAAAAGCCTTATGGACATGGATTCCGGTTGGACTACCATGTCAGTGTCGATGGTTCAGCACATGTATATGTGTCAATCGCCACACAATGCATTACGCAAGCTTGTGTATAAACCACACCATTGCATACAATCTACGCTCAAGGTGGTTCTAAGTGCATTGTGAGCGTTCTTTGGCGCCATGGAAACACGTTTTCTGATGTTTGAGAGACACCTCGACGAACTTGAGGCTGTTCATACTCTTGAATTCTTTGCCTATAATTGGTGTGTACTTTAAGAAACCATCACGATGACTATGATGATGTAATGTCCACCCAAATGGCCCAAAATGGTTCAATCTCGACCGTCATTGATTCTGAAAACCATGTGAACCATGTGAAGTTGAAAGTCTGCCCTTGCCGATGGCGGTACGGAAATATACNAGACACCTCGACGAACTTGAGGCTGTTCATACTCTTGAATTCTTTGCCTATAATTGGTGTGTACTTTAAGAAACCATCACGATGACTATGATGATGTAATGTCCACCCAAATGGCCCAAAATGGTTCAATCTCGACCGTCATTGATTCTGAAAACCATGTGAACCATGTGAAGTTGAAAGTCTGCCCTTGCCGATGGCGGTACGGAAATATACTTAGAAAAAAAGTACAAGCAAAACTTTTATGGATTAATCAAGAGTTCTGAGGAAAATTTCCTTGAACTTTCACCACGCTAATGGTGGACAGACTTCCGATGTACCCACAGATGGAATGTGATGTGAAAACCTAGTCGGTTCAGTAGTAGTTCCAACACATGTATGGGTTGCATGAGCAGAGAAGGTCCCCGTGTATGACCAAGTACCGGAGGCATCCAACCTTTTGATGGAACAAGTTTTTTGATTTATACCATTGCACTTTGGTCATGGAAAACTGGGTGCGCGGCAAGCATGGAAAACATGCGCATCGTACAAGAGAGATTTTCCCCGTACCTGTTGGTGTGTCGATCACTACGACAAGTTATGGGCAAACAACGAATGACCACATTGGTTTTGTGACATTTGATAAAAAAAAAAGCTTCAGTACCATCTAGTGGTGACACCATTAGAGAAAACAAGGTTTTTAGTGGATGCATGGCTTCTTCTATGGACGTCATGTGCTCATTTCCATTACAGTACTATGCCTCAGGGAAATTCGATCAACACATATTTCATTTTTCAAGCTCTCCCACGAAAGCAGGATTTACCTTCGGAGACTCGACGACCTTTAGCCATGTACGAGACGACATGCGTACATGTCAGAGATACGCCACGTAATTACTCATGTCCAATGCGGACATTGGTCTGTAATTGAACGGGCCAATAACAGGATTATTGGACATAAACATAATGGAAAAACCATGGCCACTTCATCACTGCGTGAGTGAGGAATGTGACATATGACCGGTATCAACAATTTCAACAAGCAGTATGATCTCACAAAGGAAGAACACCTCTCCAAAATGTGGACGCATCACATAACAGATTGGTCTTCTTGAACTATTGCAATGCCCGAGATGAAGATTTCAACTGATGTTGTATAATATCAAACGTGGTCAACCAAATGTTGAAATTCACGGACACCCAAAAGTGAAACCTTTGTATTATATTCACTTAACAAGTGAGCCTGGCATGGAAAGTGATCAAGGAGAATGCCTTAACCTATTTTTTGTGATATGGACTCTTCCCCATCATATGAAATCCTCACGGCAAAGGTGCATGAGGACGCTCCTTTCCAGCAAAGTGTTTCCTTGACACTATGACAATCTCATAGTCTGACAACCAGCTAACTTTGACATAGGTGGCTACACAACATGGTCTCGGGACTGTATCCTAGACTACAAGGGTGCTACAACATCTAAACAATTAGATATACGCCAACCAAGTTTTGGCACCTTCATCTTCATGGCCTCGTCAACCATGGAACGAGCCAAAGTCAACATCGAGCCCAACCAAGGGTGACTAGAGTGTTGTTCCCAGTTGTTGAATTCAAAGGTTCGCTACATTGGACCACTAAGGGACTATTTCCCTTTCCAAAAATTGATGGAGAACTTGATGTACCTCACGAGTTAAGTTAGCAAAAACACAATCAATCCTTGATGTACGACATGCTCTTACAAATTCGCATGGAAAGATTCCAACCATGCCAAAGCAAGGCATGGCATTGGTCGTGCTCACTTCAGTCGACGAGCATGTAATACAAGTGATTTTGCTGGAATAGAGACGATTGCCCATAGCTTTCGTAAAAGAAAATTCTCTAAGCACAACCAACAACCTCGACCTGACAATATGAGTTTTAAACACATTGTTATTCATCCATGAATGGATACTTTTTGCAACTACGGTGTAGTTGACAGGTGATTTGTTGACCTCATGGGTCAAGGTGATGCGGTTGACAACCGTCGGCATTGGAAACGGTTCCTTTCTTTCCGTCACCGAGCACACGTAATATGGCCTGATGCTTGTTACCAATGTGGCATTCACTTGCAAAGTGTTGCCAACCATCGCATGTGGGGACGGTACTCATGGAAAAGTGCCTCGGCATAGGGGTCTACATGGCTTTCTAATGAACATCATCCAGGTCGGAGCATTATCCGTTGTGTCTGCTGACACAAGTGGTAATCACTACACACTTAGTTGCATATACCAGACGACTAATGCTGCCTCCTTTTAAGATGAACACAATCTTCAAAAGGGAAACAAAGTTCTCAGTAACAATGTCTTAGGTCATTGGTGCCTCCTAAACCTAAGCTGGAGCCGGCGTGCGTGTCACATGGGTTTTTTGGCTCTTGGTTGAGTTCAACCAACCAATCCACGAGTGTTGAAAGAGGTCTCGTGGACCTACGCATGGTCGTGAATACGTGGTTGCAAACTAAGAGGATTGATGTCCAAATTTTGGTGTGCACATACTCACAATGTGACAGGGATCTACCACCTTGACAACAACCCCTAGGAAGAGATCTTGCCTGATGGAAAAATGGCTTTGTTGTGTGGAAATGGAAGAATTCGCAATGACACCCAGTTAATTGGTCGCAAGGACACTCCTTGCAAGGGGCAGGGGAGGCGTCACCACAACAACTTGCTGAATATGTACCACACGAGATGTAGGGAAATGCATTATAGGTACCCTCTTCCAAAAGGGCAAGTCGACATTGACAATGTATGCCCCAAAAGGCATCTGCCATGTCAGAGATACGCACATGTAATGGATTTTTTTGTGAAGGAACGCCAACACGTATGGTCAAACATGAAAAGATTGTACGCGCCTTGGCAAGAGCCATGGGAATACAAGATCGACTTGGAATGTTGTACGCAAATAATCAAAATCGTGAAAACCACGCACGTGCACGGCTGATTGTGCGTAAACATGACGCAACGGTGTTACATATGATACGAGCTCACAATTGTGCTCTTTTGCATGCTTTGTTGGATGGTTTGCATCTCAAAGTACGCGATGATCAAGGACAAGCTAGGACGGTTCGGAACCAAGGGGGAGGAATCTAGTGTACGGATAATTATAGGATTAAAAATGCTTCACAATATGTTATGGTGTATTTCGGGGACTTAAGGCTAGTCTGTCGGGGTGTCATTGGTCGTAGAATAAAATAGGGGATAGAGTCCGGATTGACCCTAGCTTGGAAAGTACGGTTCATGTGGATTTAAGGCAAGAGTGTCGCGATGGAAGATCCATGGCATCACTTGTCCACTCTAGCTCGTTGCTAAGGTCATGTTTCCACGTGGTTGTGCTACGTAGAACGATAGAGTTTGTAGCTTGCATGTTTGCAGATATGCCCCACGACGACCATGTTTGATTCGCAGTAACGCGGGCCAATCACTCGCTCTCATTGGACTCACTACTCTAATTGCTTCCATTTTGGTCTTATAGTTAGTCGCAAAATGGTCAGTGTCATTGCAATGTCTTTGAGTTGCAAATCAATGCTCGTGTACAAGATCTACTTGATCCCTGCGGTGCAAAGCTTTTCAGACAAAAGTGCGACATTGTCGTGTTTATTACCAGCGGCTACCACAAAAGGGCGAACATATTCTTCAAGATGATGGCCCCTCAATGCATTAACACAGTTCTTGAGTGCTCGTCAATTTATTTTCATGTGCTATTTAACACGCACTATATTTCATCCTGATTGTTTCACGTAAATAGGCATCATTATGTTTTGCAAAATCAATATCTTGGATACATCTGCCTATAAGTTGAACTTGTTTTTCTTTGCATATTTGACCTAATAACCACCTACTTTGCACTTGGTCAGACAATTAGGGCGCTTCTGCGCGATTCCATTACCGAATCGGAAAGATGGCCCATCTACTGTTGACTCACAGTGTTTTTGCCAAATATCTGGTCACTTTCCACTTCCACCACAACTTCCTTTGCACCTGCGAAAAAGGTTGGGAGTCTAAAATCCCCCTTCGTTGAAAGAGAACCACCCAGATCCCGCTATCGCAGGGCCAGGGATGTGCCCAAACCTTGATAAAACCCACAACCCCTGAATGTTACGAGGGGGTTTCATGAAAACTTATTTCTTTTATGATTTTGAGGGATTTTCGGGTATAAGGCAAAAATGCTTTTGGTGAACGCCAGAGATGTGAATAGCAAAGCGACAATATGGCTGATATCTCCACGCAAGCGTCAACATAAGCCTGATACATGCGTAAGTTGAATGTAAATCACACCATATCTAGAAAGTTAAGAAAAACAAAGCCATATCCATTTTCATGGCCATGCCTGATCGGCGACTGAAGTCACCGATTGAGCAAAGCGAAGGGGGGTGATGTGTCACCCCCGTGCTACACTCCCACCCCCCTCTTCCCAAGAATCACAATCGAGCGATTAGCCTTTTTTTTTTCTGACTCGCA
The DNA here is from genome assembly GCA_023375785.1 of Penium margaritaceum. Taxonomy (NCBI): domain Eukaryota; kingdom Viridiplantae; phylum Streptophyta; class Zygnematophyceae; order Desmidiales; family Peniaceae; genus Penium; species Penium margaritaceum. Next base: position 108,151 of record SZWC01001480.1, read on the forward strand.
AACCCCCCATTTGCAGATTTAGGGTTTTCTATGTTTGCCTGGGCTCTGCCCGCGCAAACGTAAAACCCTGCATCTGCGAATGGGAGTTTGGGAGTCGGGAACAAAAATCAAGGCTAATTGCTTGATCGCGATTGAGCAAAAAAGTCTTCTTAAAAGATATTCCAAAGAAACAAACACATTTGTATACATGCAAACCACTATCAAACCCTACCCCAATGACACTCGGGGTTTCATGGTTTTATTTTGCGCGGGCTCTTGCTAGGCTCCGCGGTAGCAGGGCTCACCAGGTTCCCTTTCAACACATGGGATGTTTCTGTTACGCCGGTTGGAAGTGACGTGGTTCACAGTATGACTTATCACTTCTCACATAATTGGGGTTAGTTGGGCTATTTTGAGAAGTGGAAAGCGTACTTCGTTGTTACAAGTGTCGAAACTCAACAATGTATATACAAAATGCTACTGTGAGAAAATGAGGCTCGGTCGAGCCGTTTAGGATTTCAGCGCTTCATGTGACACAACGCCGTGCTCTAATGCGTCAAATCAAGAAGTCCCTTGTTGGTTCTTTTGGGGCTTAAAGATTGAAAAGTTGGTTCGCGAGGTTTGTCGAAGTCGCTCAAGAGATCGTCGCTTGTAGTCTCGAGGGCTCGGAAAGTGTCGTGAGTAGGTTCAAGCGAGTTCTGGAAATGACCGGAAAAGGGTCGTTATTGTGCGAGAGCTCCGTGGTATTCGGAAGAATTCCCCTCGAGCGCTGAAAGAATATCATCACAACTAAGTCGTGAAGTAGGTCAGGGATAACGAGGTAGAAAATAACACGCTCAAGGTTCTGGCATCGTGTATGCCTGTTTTGCATAACACTTCCCCCCCTGTAGCTGTATCGTCCCGTCACGTTATCAGCTTGTGGCCGGAGTCGTGTTTTGTAGCCGTCGATGAGGGGATCGACGTCCAAGAGTTGACTGTTTGGCATCCACCTATTGTGTGCCGCATTGTAGTTTTTTCAATTGACTAGATACTGATCTTCTCCTCCTCGCCGATGGTGATCTAGGATTTTCTCAACCTCGTATTCATGGTCACCATCTGCGATCATGGGTGGCGGCGCGGGTGCCACGCATCCAGGAAAATCTTCAGCGGGGTCGGCATACTGCCAAAGTTTGCTGATGTGGAAGACTGGGTAAATCTGCATGTTGTCGGGTAGTCGGAGTTTAGCGACGACTGGAGTTTGCATCTCCAGGACTTTGAAAGGCCCCAGCCATCGTGGTTTAAGCTTCCAGTTGCTTGATCTGCGGAGTTTGATTTTTGCAGAGTGAACAAAACCCTGTATCCTGCTTTGAACTCCTTGGTTTGCCAATGCTTATCGGCTTGCCGTTTCATGGCTGCCTGAGTTTTCGTGAGGGTTTGACCGGTCTCCTCCCAGATTGCAGAAGATTCCCATCGATGTGTGTAGACGGCGGGGATGGTACTTTCAGTCTGCAAATCAATCGGGGTGGTCGGTTCTGCTCCATAGACCACCTCAAACAACATTTTCCTTGTTGCGGTACAGGTTGCTAAGTTGTAGGCAAACATGGCAACTGCTAGTTTGATTGCCCAGTCAGTGCCATGGGGTTCGCACAGAGTTTGAAGGAGTTGTTCGAGCATTTGGTTGGTCTGCTCAGTTTGTCCATTGGTTTGCGGATAAAATGCCGTTGAAAGGTGGAGTTGACTGCCATACCGCTGCATCAAATCTCGCCAGAACTGGCTGGTGAACCATGCATCTCGATCGCTCGTGATTGATCATGGTATCCCATGCAGTCGCACGATCTGGTCAAGAAACAGTCGTGTTGCTCCTTTGGCGGTTACATCCGTAATGGTAGGGACGAAGTGTGCAATCTTCAAGAACCCATCAACGATGACAAACATGGCGTTGAACTCCTCTGGTGTGGCAAGCAAACCCGTCACAAAGTCCATGGACATGTCAGTCCACGGTTTCTCTGGTATTGGTAGTGGTTGTAGCAAATGAAGGGGTTTGGTTCGTCGACTCTTGTGTCTGTGGCAGGTGTCGCAACTTTTGCAAAAGTTTTACGATGTCAACTCCCATCTTGTCCCACTAATTATACGTGGCAAGTTTCTTCAGGGTCTTGTTGGCTCCAAAGTGACCTCTTCATCTGGTGTCGTGGCATTCTTCGAGAAGCATGCATCGTAGCTTCTCGACTTTGAGGACAACAACCTGATTCTTATTATTTCTGCGCCAATAGGAGCCTGTGAAGTCCAACTTCGACGTGTCGTAGGCCCCGTGATCTTCGTATCCATGTGCGAATAGCTTCGCCATGTAGGGGTTGACTTGAACTTGTAGTGCATTGACTTCCACGAGATTGGGTCGGCGGCTTAGTGCATCCGCTGGATTTGTCCTTCTGGGCCGATACTCGATTTCGTAGTCGAAGTTGGAATCGAGGAACTCCATCCATCGAGTTTGTCTTTGGCTGAAGTTCGGCTACATTTTGAGATACTTGAGGGCGTGGTCATCCGTTCGAACCACACATTTGCGACACTACAAATAGCAGCGTCAAGTTTTGAAGGTGTGAATAATTGTGAGCATCTCCTTCTCGTGGATGGCGTATTTGAGCTCTGCGCCGTGAAGCTTCCGCGACATGTATGCGATGGGATGTTCTTCTCCGCCGTTGTCTTGTAGAAGGACGGCCCCGATTTCTCAATCGGATGCATCCGTGGCCATGATGTAGTCAGCAGTTGGATCTGTTAATTGAAGGGTTGGCGCCGATGTCAGAGCTTTACGCAAATGCGTAAAAGCTTCTTGTTTTCTATCTCCCCAATTCCACTCAAAATTTTTGCGGGTGAGGTCGGAAAGAGGCGCTGACACTCGCGCATAATCCTTCACAAACCTTCGGCAATAGTTGAAAAATCCAAGGAAAACTTGTACGTTGTGTACGTTTGTTGGATTCGGCCATTCCGCCACCGCGGATATATTTTTCGAATATCCATGGATATCCATCCGCCGCCGATGATATGGCCAAGAAACTCGATTGATCGTTGACCGGAGTCACACTTGGAGAGTTTCTAGTACAACGTCTCCTTGTGGAGGGTCCTGAGGACTTGCTGGAGGTGTTGTCGATGATCCTTTGGCGTTCGGCTGTAGACAAGGATGTCGTCGAGGTACACCACGACAAAACCATCGAGGTGTGGTAAAAAATGTTGTTCATTGTTGCCATGAACGTTGGGGGGGCGTTTGTGAGTCCAAACGGNTCCATGGATATCCATCCGCCGCCGATGATATGGCCAAGAAACTCGATTGATCGTTGACCGGAGTCGCACTTGGAGAGTTTCTAGTACAACGTCTCCTTGTGGAGGGTCCTGAGGACTTGCTGGAGGTGTTGTCGATGATCCTTTGGCGTTCGGCTGTAGACAAGGATGTCGTCGAGGTACACCACGACAAAACCATCGAGGTGTGGTAAAAAATGTTGTTCATTGTTGCCATGAACGTTGGGGGGGCGTTTGTGAGTCCAAACGGCATAACCGTGAACCCAAAGTGCCCATATCGCGTTCAAAAAGGCATTTTTTGCAACATCCTTATTGGCAATAGGAATTTGATGGTAGCCGCTCCGTAGGTCGATCTTGCTGAAAATCTTCACACCACATAGTTGGTCAAAAAGCTCGTCTGTCCGAGGTAGAGGGTAGCGGTTCTTGATCGTAATGTCGTTCAGCGCCCGACAATCCACGCACATTTTCTTTTTGCCAGTTTTCTTTTTCACGAACNTCCGTAGGTCGATCTTGCTGAAAATCTTCACTCCACATAGTTGGTCAAAAAGCTCGTCTGTCCGAGGTAGAGGGTAGCGGTTCTTGATCGTAATGTCGTTCAGCGCCCGACAATCCACGCACATTTTCTTTTTGCCAGTTTTCTTTTTCACGAACAGTATTGGTGTGGCGTACGGTGAGACGGACGATCGGATGAACCCCTGGGTCAGCATGTCGTCCAACTGTCGTTTGAGCTTCGTGAGCTCGTGGTCGCTCATCTGGTAAGTACCTTTGATGGTTGGTCTGCTTCTAGGTTTGAGCTTGATTTGGTGGTTGATGTCGCGTTTTGGAGGGAGTTTGCTCGGTAGCTCGTCGGGAAAAACCCCTTCGAGTTTTTTCAGAAGTGGGGCAAACTCCTCCGGTACATTACCAAACTTCGATGCCGATGAAGCTGATGAGGTTGATGAGGCTGTTGCGTCATCTGAAGTGACTGATTCGCTACTCGTGCTGCTCGGATTAACGTGGACCAACCACGCCGAGGCCCCCCTCCTCATGTATCTTCTTACCATGTCGAGCGAGATCGGCGTGGCCCGTGGCCGTTGTGCGCGTGCGGTTACCGTTGCCACTGTTGCGAGTTTTTTGGCTTCCTGACTGGAAGCAGACCAACCGAGGGGTTGCAAAGGTCGTAAATCTCTTGCGGTGTTGCTTAATGGAGGTTCAATGTAGACAGCACCACTGCTCCTGTCAATTTGTGGATTTTTCTGGTACAGGAAATCTCGTCCGAGAAATACCTTGTAGTCACTCATTGGGCAAGATCTCCTGACAGTTACATCTTGCAGATCCCTCATCTGCAGTCGTAATGGCTGCTTCAATTGACGAATGCAAAGTTGCCCATCGACGTTTTTCCCTTTGAAAGCTCCAGGTTCGTGCTTCAAACCCAGTTTTTTTTTCACCAGTTGATCAGATACAAAACTGTGAGATGTACCTCCATCAAGTAACACCGCAAGAGATTTATGACCTTTGCAACCCCTCGGTTGCACTCTCTGCAGTATCGCCGGCTGGTCGTCCTCGTATCCCCCGTCATACTTCTGGATCTTAGGTACCCCTGTATTAGGCGATCGTAGCCGTTCGGGTGTGCGATCGTTCGGCGTAGGTTTTTCAGCGGGGGCAGGAGTTTCGTTGTCTACTCCTGCCCTTTGCCGTTTCTCGACTCCTCTCCTCCTTTTTTCTTCTTCTGGTGCTCCTCCCCCTCTAGTTTCACAGAGGACAATTTCTCGCGATGTGTCCGATCTTTCCGCAGTTGTAGCAGGTCCGTTGATCTCCTTTTTGCTCAATGGTGTCGACTTCCATCGGGGTTGAGCTCTCCAAGTTCTGCGACCGATGCCTACTGCTCTTCTACGGTTGAAATATGGGGCGCCAGCCGTAGGATTTGTTAACTTTTGAGTTCAAATACGCGGAGCCAATGCGTTCAGCGGATGCGATTATCTGCGGCAGATCGTTGGTGATGTCGTAGAT
>SZWC01001480.1:145207-158533 GCA_023375785.1 Penium margaritaceum
TCTCTCTCTCTCTCTCTCTCTCTCTCTCTCTCTCTCTCTCTCTCTCTCTCTCTCTCTCTCTCTCTCTCTCTCTCTCTCTCTCTCTCTCTCTCTCTCTCTCTCTCTCTCTCTCTTGTGTGGAAAGCAAGCCTGCTTCATGACCTTGTTTGAAGAGTTGTGTGTATTCATCCGTTGGGGCAGCGCGTACACGGTTGACCCAAATGCCTCTAGGGAGAGGTGTCAGCTGTGAATCCTCAAGCCAGGAATTCTCATGCCATCAATTCTCACGCGTGCACTTGTCCTCGCCGGCTCTGGGACATGCGCCCCATTCTGACGTGTTTGCTGCTTTTATGCGGCTCCTGTTGCTGTGCCTGCTGCATCTGGTTCAGTCCTGTTCTCCTGCGGGTGCTGCTTCTATTTGTCAAAGACTTGACACTAGTGTACGGTCTTCAGCTTGCCAAGGATGAGGTGGGGCCTTAGTCTTTGCATGGCTGCATTGCTGTGCTTACAGGGCCCACACACTCGGAGCAGTCCAACTTCACCTCCCCCGTGGTGTTGCCGCCAGACGAGGCTGTGGTTCTGCTTGAAGATGAGCACAAGCACGTAAGTGGAGAAATGTGGGAGGCGAGTGATCATTGTTTTGTTTTGGCCACTATTGTCTAGTGTTGATTTTTTTACGGGAATGGGACGGCGGGAAAATGAGGAGGGAACTTTACGAAATCAAGAATATCTTCTTTCGTTACACATTAGTGAGAGAGTATGAGTTACAGCCATTTTTGTGGCCTTTCATCCTGGAAGAACTATGTCTATCTTTCTCGAAGGGGAGATTTGTTAGAACAGGAGGTCGCTGTTAAAAGGGTGGATCAGTCGTGGGGAGTGTACCCTCTTTGTCATCATCCCAGTTTTGGGATGATGACAAAGAATGCAATACCATGCTCAGATGAATGCAACGCCATGCTCAGATGAATGCAACATCATGTGCGGCATTGATGCTTTGCGCCTCATGTTCTCTTTTTCTCTGCTGTTTTTCCTCGCATGGGCACTCAACATGTGCAGTACTTCAAGGCCTTCTTCCTCCTCCTCGGTGCGCTCATCATGGTGTGGATGCTTGCGCTCGTGGCGGTGCACTGCCCTCATGCGCTCTTGCCTTTCGCTTTCCCCCATCATCATCAACAGCGCCACAGAGGATTGACAGGCCTGGTTAGGGAAGCAGGCGGTCATCTTCCACTTCCCCATGGCCCTCCCAGGCGTGGGCGTGGCTCTCCAGGGCTGAAGAGCAAAAAACTGAAAATCGTAGAGAGGTTACCAACCGGGGCTGCTGAAGCGCACACGTCAGCAGGAGAAGCAACTGCAGCAGCTGCAGCAGCAGCTGCTGCAGTTGCTTCGCCAATCGTTGATGAGCCGCAATCCGGGGCTGTTGCTGTAGCAGCAGCTGAGGAGGACGAAGAGTTTGAGAAGCTGCTGCAGCAACAGTACCACAGCGAAGGAGGCTTGCGACGGGAGCTGCAGCAAGATGCTGTTTTCCTACAAGTTGCCGAGGATGGCCATGGAGTGGAGGCTCTCAGTCGAAAACGCAGCGCAGACAGGAGGTCCATCAAGAGCAGTGAACACGGAGGAGAGGGTGAGCTGCATGCAGAAAGTCAGTGCAGACGGTCGTCTCTAGAAGAGGAAGCGGATCCTGAGCAGGCAGAACCTGATGGCCAGGAACTGGCTTCCTTGACTGATCACAGTAGTATAGTGAACTCTTCAAGAGCTGCTACAGAGACCAGCATCCCACTGCTATGAAGTTTCTTTCCTGTGTATTCAAAGTTCATTCACCCCAGTGGTGGGCTGGCTTCTACGTATGAGAATTCCTCATTTGTACTCTGTTCTGTATATATGGACTTCCCCACCAAGCACGGTACCCCACTCCTCCTACTTGTCAAAATTCTCTTTTGTTCACAAAGGGCACCATTTAGCATGGAAAATGTCAACTTTTTTTGGTCAGGCTGGCTCCCATAGGTTTCCTGGCGGTCATAGTCTATTTGCAGCAGGTGCATACTCAGCCGTCGTGGCGGGAAAAGCCAGGGGAATAGTGGTTGTAAGCCCTCTCCCTCTGGTTTCACAATTTGGATTCAAAGACTGGCAGCATGTGTGTGCTCATGTAGCAGGTTGCTGCTGCTCGCGCTCAAACATAGCGGGCTTTAGGACAGGTCCCACTGCAAGGAGAATCCGTAGCTGTGGTCCAAAAGAGTCATCTCACCCGAGCTTGAAAGCCTTAATTCTCACATCTTAGTAGCGGGAGGCTCGGTTACACCTTCCTGGGTCACATAACAAAAGATGCAAAGAATCTGTCAAATAATGAGCTGGCACCCCTACCACCAGCAGCTCCGTTCTACAGATCAGCACGGAGTGTGAAGTGCAAACTGGTTTGCCAAGAAGTCGCAGTAAAACATGTCACACACAGATGCTTTGTTACTATTCAAGATCAGATGATGAGCTTTTCTGCATTGCCGTCGTACCGTACTCCACTTCACTAGATGGCTCCAAGGATGACCATCTTGCAACACGGCTGGAAGTGGTTCTGCATTATCTGTCATGAGGTGCAGGAGTCAAATCGAGAGAATTGTGATTGAGGAGTATGCCAGTCAACTGTTTTATCACGTTGTGAACTTTTCACATTTTCACAGTTCCATGCTGAAGCTATGCCCTCCGGCCCCCAGCTGCACCCGCTCTGGTCACTTACATGTGAGCCACTGCAGAACACAGCTGCCAGCAGATGGTCACAACAAATGCTGGAATGAACAAGTGGCCCGACATGGTCCTGCCTCCCCATGCTGGAGAAGGCTGGCTTGGTCGGGGNGCTTCTCATACTCGGCCGGCGGGTGGAGCAGGTCAATGTCGTTTGAGAGAACCTGGAAAGCGGAGCGGAAGGGAGAATGCATGCCACAAACTTGAGTAAACCATTGGAGGGCGCTTGGGGCCATAAACATGGAGTCAATTTTCTCAGATAGACCAGCTTCTCAAGCAACCTCTCTTTAGATTGCCAAGGCAACCCAAAGAGAGTCCTGGCTGTGGTCATACCCAGATTCTCAAGGACCCATCCTGACTTCCCACGAGTGCTCTCAGAAATTGTCCCTTCCCAAGAAGCACATTGTACATTGCAGCACAGTGCAAGACAGTTCAGCTCACATTACCCCTTGCTTCCTGGGAACGGTACACTTTCCTCCTCCCTGCTCACAGCAATCCAACCTACCCAACCACCTACACAACGAGCATGATTTCTACCGGACAAGGGCTAGCCTTGTCCTTCAGATCGACTGCCCTGACACCAACCTCTGACATCCATGCTTTGCTACCAGCCGGAGCAAGCTGCAAGCACACCAAGAGAAGTGCACTTGCTTCTAGCTTCCAGAGCCCTTGCGCTTCAGGACGCGTAGCTGCCCTCTGACCTGCCTCTCTGTACTCCAACCTGCTTCCCTGTCCTTCGATATGCCTGTCTTCACTGTCTCCTTACCCTTCAGTCTGTCTCGTTGTACCACTGCCCCCCTGCCCCTCTGCCCCTATACCCTTCTGCCCCTCTGCCCCACTGCCCCACTGCCCCACTGCCCCACTGCCCCACTGACCCACTGACCCACTGCCCCACTGCTCCACTGCCCTTCTGCCCCTCTGACCCTCTCTACACTACAACCTGCCACTCTGAAAATCAGCCCACCTCTCCACATTTCAACCTGTCTCTGCAAATCAGCGTGCGTCTTCACATTTCAACCTGTCTCTCTACGGTTCAACTTGTCTCTCTACACTTCAACCTGTCTCTGTGCACTTCAACTCGTCCTTCTACACTTCAACTTGTCCGTCTACACTTCAACTTGCCTCTCTACACTTCAACCTGTCTCTGTGCACTTCAACTCGTCCTTCTACACTTCAACTTGTCCGTCTACACTTCAACTTGCCTCTCTACACTTCAACTTGGCCATCTCCCCTTCCAACGTGCCTCTCCACACTTCAACCTGCCTCTCTACACTTCAACCTGTCACGCCGCGCTTCAGCCAGACTGCATCTTTGCCCACTGCCTCTGCTATCCGCCTGCTCGTCTGCACGTCGACCTGACTTGTCGCCCTTCACACTGCATGCTCGCCCTGGTCGACCAGCCTCGCCATTCCCCAAAATACCTATCTCCTTATCCTGCTTCCCTGCTCTCAAACATCTGTCCTTCACATTCTGCGACAGGTCAACACGTGCACGCACAAAGCGTCCACTCCAATCGTTGCCCTCCAAGGCAGCTGCGAGCTGCGAATCACGTCACTGGAAGATCTTCTCCATGGACAAGCCACCCCAATTTCTGAAGCTAAGCTCCATCTTTCGACCTGCCGCCATCTGCTTCGTCATTCATCACAACGTCTTCCACAGCCTGAACAAGCAGCTGTAGAAGTTGGATGGCCTCGGGTTGATGTGCAAAAGGGGCCTGGAAGATTGAAACGGATGGAGAAGCCCTAAATTCGGGCACTTGCAGCATCTCCCCGAAGGTTCAAGACCACACACGAGGAAGGATGAAGGCTATCGTGGATCACTCATCACAGCATGGTAGACGCTGACGCAGAGAAGCGGTTCATTTTGCGCGGGTGAGGCAATGACTTGCAAAAACTTTCAAAAAACGATCTGAAACTGGGACAGGCCTCCACTGACCCCTTGTTTACGGACGTAGATGGGTTTGAGTGGCGGGAAAACAGCGCGAGCAGTCAGAATTTACTGAAGAAAATCACGACCGAAAAGAATAACGTGGGGCATGAGGTCCAAGAAACAGATACATTGCACGAGTGTGAAGAAAAACGCTCGTCCTGCAACTAGCACCACATTGGCCACGACACTTTGTGCATGTGTACGGAATTGGGTTAAATCTTCGTGCGGAGGCCTTTCGATATCTGTTGTGCAGCAGGGATGGCGCCCACGGACGGCTTGCTTCTCCCCCGAACGTCCTGCCCTCGTGCACCCAGCAGCGGTGACGATGCCGACGTAACTGCTGATTCAGCGGCCTTCCCCGCGACCCAGAAGTCTTGCTTCACCTCCGAAACCTTCTGCCTCAACATCGAAGAAGCTGAAGGTATCAGTCCACCAACCGCTCAACGACACCTTTGCCGCGATGTTGCTTCGCTCAGCGCCTACTACGATCCCTGACTCGAGACGACGGGAGTGCACTCACCATGGTGGCGGAGTTAGTGTCAGCTTGAAAAAGAAGCAAGGAGAGTCGGACTGGGACCTGCACACCTACGGCCCAGTGTCACCGCAAGACCTCGCACAAACGAAGAGGAAAGTGTGAGAAAGGCTACTTCAGTGCTAAGTAGCGAGGACAAAACGCTTCGGTGAGAAGAGGAAGGCGAGGACGAAGGAGCCACGCGCCAGGTGCCTTTCAGCCCTGAGCGAGGGGATAGACGACGTAGGGAGGCGTGCACATAGATGATGTGGGGAAACCTGCAGATGGCGCAACAGGGTCATTCGCGATGGGGGATGTGCTTTCTCGGTAATACGAGAAGCTTCGCCATGGTGTAAAGTCCGAATTCCTGACATGAGAACATCGTGGCAAAATGAAAGTCATGACATGGGTCAGACATGGATGTGAACGGCTGCGATCTCAGAAAGGACAAACTGGTATTCATGGGGCCACATGGTTTTCCTTCGCTAACCAGTGGTTCAAATCTCTCCAAAACCTAACAGTGTGAACTTCAACCGGCGTTGCATGTTTCCGATGGGACAGCGTGCCTGACAATGTCGTCTCAATTCAGCTCACAGGAGCGATGGCGTCGGTTGAAATGCAAACTCAGGACGAATTCCCACGAGACTTCCATACTCCATTCGACATTCGAAGTCATAATCGTTGGCACGATACTAATGTGTTGGCATTGTTCTCCCCGCAGTTTACGTGACTACAAAAGCCGTAGTCGTTGGCACACAACCTTCTTAATGCGAGGAAAATAATTTCAAATCAGTGCAACAATACGTCCACAAAGGGGAAGCGACAGGCTTCCGTACAGGAAGCTGGTGGACAACCCCGAAACTATGATGCACGTCATTTTGGGATGGCTGAACTGAATCTTCACAACTCGTTTTCCGAACAAAGAGTCAACGTTTCTGAATTGCTTGAACATCACCACAACAATGAGTACATGAAAATCCAGAATTTGAGATTGAAAAAGGAAACAATAGAAATTCAATTTCTTTATAATAAAAAATATCAAATTTATTCTCCTATCGCACAATGATAGTGTTCTTCTACATGGGAAGTGACATGAAAACATGGACAAAGAACGGAGTGGATTTTTTTCTGGATGTTACTTACTTGTATAATTTTTTTAATAAAATCAAATTACACATCTTTCGCGTTTTTTAATGACGCTTTTTATGCATAGAGAAGTGAGAAAATTGGAAAAAATGGCCATGAAGGACACATAAGCACACAATGGTAATCTATATTCCTCTTCATATCAAAGAGAAAAATCGTGAAATCATTGTGCTTCCTTTCAACTCTTGCACATTATGAATCATGTGTAACGAACGTGCTTACTGACATCATAAGGTTGTTTGAAACGGGGGTGTGACACCCACCAAATCCCCGATAGATCCCCCACATCCAGAAACCGCTCTTTAATGACCCCATATCCACTGGCCGGAAACTTTCCATGCGAGTGGACATGGCAATGTCCACTCGTCAAACCATGAGAACCAAATGTCCACATGTTTCTCTTAAAAGAACCATATTTCCACATCGGCCTACATGGTGGAAAGCACTTTTCGTGAACAGAACCGTGCGTGATCGCCCGTTATCCAATAGGGTAACGACAGACTGCAAGCTCACCTGACAAGTAGACGACAAGTGTCTTGGCAATATTTTGTGCAAACGGACAAATGGAAGTGCGTGGACATCATGGATGTTTGAAACTCTAGCAAGGAGGAGCAATAACCACGTCCTTTGGGGGGGGGGGGTTGCACTAAAAGTGGATGGAATGTCTTCAAAATGGTCGATGAGTACTTCCAACAGGTTCCCCCTCGAACCCCCTCGTCTACGCTGTGAAACGTGGCTCTGACGCTGACATCCTTTGTCAGCGTCGAGAATTCATTACGTTGCGAAGGGTCCCAAACCTCTATGACATGACACTTTTAACTGCGACCATAGTTTCCAGCACATCATTTAAGTTTTGCGGTTGTTCAGTTCGTGTTACGGAGTTGTTCCACATCGACAACTCAACCGGAACAATGTCTTGGGGATGGACCCCTACTAGTGTGCCCACGCACGATGGGTGGTCTGTGGACGTCCCATGGCCTGAACCGAGCGAGGCAAGGTTACAAGGGAGGCTCATCAAGCAGGAGTGGGACCGGAGACATGCAGGCTATCCTCAGTTCTTCATTTATGGCGAAACCCCAACCTCGGTAGTGATGTGTTGGGTGACTGGACTCCGGATGTCGCCACCTTGGCCGAAACATTGTTTGCACATTTGGGAACACTGAAAGTCTACAAACCCGTTAGTGGACAAAGTCATACTGCGTCTTGCAAGGTTGTGAGAACGATTGATAGTTATCCATGATAATCATTCTTTATCGACTTATTACTGTTCCCACTCACTTGTTGTAATGGGAATGCGAGATGTACAATGTTCACACGTGGTATGGCATGGCAGTGTAGATTCTTCATGACTTGCCGTTATGGGACCAATGGAAACATCGTATTTAAATCCTTGGAATTTTACACGACATGACCAATCTGCACAATTTGTGAATAGTGTATGTGTGTACAATGGAGTTGAAGTGATTTCATGCCTCAGAGATGTACATTTTCAAACGTGGAATTTCATTCTAATGTACATTTGTTCGTGACTCGAGGACGTGGGACAAGTGGATACAACATCTTTAAATTCTAGGAATTTAAGACGAAGTGTCCAAAGCCAGCTTGACAGATTTGCACAGTTTGGGACCAAAGGACGTATGCTGAAGTGACTTCATGCACGGGCATGTCTTCAATAATTTCACGTCAAAATGCACCAAATGTCCATGGATACTGTGACAAGGAATAACAAGGGAAAGGACACGACCACAAAGTTCAATGGAAAAGCGATTGTAATCCCTACATAAGGGTTGCTAGTGAATGTGGTCCTGTGGTCCCTATGTGGTCCCAATGTGGTCCAAATGTGTACTGAGTGTGCAAAGCCTGGGATGGGCGTCCGCTCACCAACCAACGCTGGACTCAAGACGACAAAGGGTAGATCCAGGATACGATCTCATAGGCAGCACACAAGCTGCTTGTGACAGAGCAGTAATGCGGGAAGCAGTCTAGATATTCATCATCGTCTTCTGACTCCGATGTGGAAGAGGTAGATGGATATTCCTTTGAGTTGCTATCGACCATGTCGTAGAAGATGTCTTCCTCACATGTGTGACACGGACTGTCATCACATCAAAGGGACCCTTGGGAACATGGACACATGTTTATCTTGACAATGTGAACTGGCCTTGGTGCCCAGTCCTTCCAACTCATGAGGATGAGTGTCACACTAGCGCCGGCTATGAAGGATGTCACACACTCCATGACACTTGCCACTGGTGGGTACAAGTCATGCACAATGTGAAGTGTGGTGAAAAGAAACAGTATGTGCAAGAGAATGAACAACACAATGACCGCACCCCTTTATTGCACAACATGAAACAACCTAAATTATGAACGCAACATTCTTCTCTGCATAAGTTTTTCATGGTTATGGGACTACATTTTTGCACAGAGTTCAGGGTTTAGGGATATCCATTTTCAGCGAAGGCAAGGACGTTACAGGTTTAGGGAGGGTCAGATTGCACTTGGTCCTAGTGGAATCTTTCTTTGAGAGGTAGTTGAATTGAACAATCCTTGAAAGTCCTTGAAAATCCTTTCTACTAATGACACTTGTGGATGCTGTCCACATTTGTGCATGACGTGCGGAAACTCATGCATATCATATGCATGAGTTTTTTGTTTTCACAAAGCACCAAAATGGGACTAAACCGATGGAAAACATGAATGAATAACAAGATGTTGAGGTTACATTCTAGAAGACTTCGGGATCATCGTCCCACTCCTCTATGCATTCCTCCCAGCGATCCATGACGCAAGCCTGTTGCTGCTCACGGACATTGTGCTCCTCCCACTCCTTCTGCTACCGCGAGTCAGTGTAGTGGTCGTTGTCCTCCTACTCCTCCTCCTTCGAATCACTCAAAACATGGTCTTCTGGATCGTAGATCTCTTGCTGTATAAAGTCATATCCCGCCGCCTCAGGGTCGTACTAAGTATCATCATTCACGACTACGGATGTTCCCGTTGCTGCTGCAGCTGCTACTACAACTGCTGAGGTTGCAGTTGCAACTTTGCTTGCAGCCGCACCTGTGGCTTTGCTCTGTGCCTTCCCTGGCCATCTCCAACCCGCAGCAATGCCGGCCATGCTGGTGCCTGGAGTGTCGTCCGAACGTAGAACAATGTTTTTTTCTGTCGTGCCCATTATACCTGCGGTTGTTACACATGTAATTAACGTACTAGTGGCAGCTGCAACAACTTCACCCGCTGTAGTTACAACATCTTTTTCAGCTTGGGTCTGGCTTGGAGGCTACCACCCAGCATAGGCTTCCGCTCTGATGGTGTCCTCTGTGTGCTCCACGCGACGTCAAAGAGCATTGGTAGCTGCCTCTACTGTAGGAGCCAAAGGAGGCTTGTTCTCACACTTCTTCATTGTGTGTCCCTTTTGTCCACAATGGGGAGAAATGTAGTTCTTCCAATGCCTGTCCTCTCGGTCCTAGCGTGCGCTTTTGGGCTGCCACGCGCCACGTCTAGGGCCCCGCTACTGCCACAATACCCCCTCCTCGACTTTCATCGACGCTGGGTTGAAACCTGGCATGTGGAAATTGTTCGTGTGCCAGTACGCCATGCATGTGTGACCAACGTCGCATAGGGAGTCGGCCTGCTCCCCACAATTGATGATGAAGGTGCATGCATGCGCACAGGGTTGGCCGTACTCCTTCCATGCCCTGCACATGCACGTGCTGTCCAACACGCTCACCGTGTGTGTCCTGTTGCTTGGCCCCGTCACGCTGACCGAGTCGAATCCTTCCTACACCACGTCATAGTCGTGAGATAAGACGGTGCTGTTCAATAGTCGCTTTGAAGGCATGGGCGCAAGGTTTCCTTCTCATGCCTTGCTCAATCGGCGTCGATCTGCAAGCAATCACTACAACCAAGTGTACAAAGACACAAAGTAGTAGAATGGAAGCCGTTTTTTGCACTCCACAATGCGGACTCCGCTGCATTCAAGGTAGTGTGTCCTCAACGTCTAAGGGGACAGTATACTCTGGCCCACTGCTCCTTTGGGATGCAACCAACTCCGTCTACTCTAAGAAGGTACACTGCTGCTCTAATGTTCACTGCACGTAGCTGTTCTTCACACCTCCGCCACTTTGTAGTTATCAACGCGTGTGCCAGGCGTCAAAACCAATAGGCAGCTTGCTTGCCAAAATTCTACCTAATGCTCTGCCGGAGGTGGAAGTAGCACTACGTGTGATATGTCCCAGGTAACGTTTTATCCATAGCAGTTAACAATCACTTGTCACGGTCTAAAATGAAGATTGTACCCTCTTATGTCGTGGTAGGATACACGATTGCAAATTTCTCCAAGAGCCATGTCCTGTTCTCCTCGTTCGCCCCGTGCACTATCACCCATGCCATTGGGATATTGTTGTTGTTGGCGGAAAAAAACTGGCTGATGAGGTGGACTTGCTTGTGACAGTTCTTAGGATGGTTTCTGTCCATTGCGAGTATCCGGTGAGCATGCTGGAAACCCACGACAGTGGCTCTGGGTGCCATGAAAGCACGGATGAAGACGTCGTCCTTGGATGTGTTGGCCACAGTGTGCGTGTTGCGGTCTACACGCTTCAAGTGCAATGCATGGGAAAGACGATATTAGAAGCACGCATAAAACAAGTCGAGGTACACATGATCCAGTGCAAAATTTTGACATATTGTCTAACCGCGTCGTAGTAGACAGGGAAGAGGCTCCAGGATTNTGTTGTTGGCGGAAAAAAACTGGCTGATGAGGAGGACTTGCTTGTGACAGTTCTTAGGATGGTTTCTGTCCATTGCGAGGATCCGGTAAGCATGCTGGAAACCCACGACAGTGGCTCTGGGTGCCATGAAAGCACGGATGAAGACGTCGTCCTTGGATGTGTTGGCCACAGTGTGCGTGTTGCGGTCTACACGCTTCAAGTGCAATGCATGGCAAAGACGATATTAGAAGCACGCATAAAACAAGTCGAGGTACACATGATCCAGTGCAAATTTTTGACATATTGTCTAACCGCTTCGTAGTAGACAGGGAAGAGGCTCCAGGATTGAGCTTTCAGCCCGATGTGATTTTCCTATGCCTTGGTCTTAGCTCAGTATTGTGTGGTCTTGTCCAAAGCTTTGCCCATTGCTTTCCACACCACTGTTGACAAGGTCTTCACGTCGGCTGTCGGGTCCCTCTTCAGCGTTGAGTCAATCTGCCGTGCCACCCACTTCACAGTCTTTGCAGAATCACCACAGCCAACTCCAAGGACGCACTTGTGAGTGTCCATGAACTCAGCAAGGACAATAGGGACTCCATTCGGGGTGACGTGCGCGTGAAGAAGCCACGGACATCCTTTCTCCTTGAACTATCCAAAACATGTAGTGAAACGTCTTTTCTCACTACGTAGTCACCGGATAGTCATGCGGTTGGTGATTGCATAGTCATCTGCGGTTGCCTCTTCCATGTCTCGGGACATCATCCCCGTAGGAAAAACTGGCTCTGCCTTCGTGCGCTTGGGTGCTTGACCCGACACCTCATCGTCGGAGGACACTGCGCAACGTACAGAATCAGAGGCCCATTGTTAGGGAACAGTGCCAAAGTCAAAACATAACGTAGAAAGGTGACACGACACACTTTTAACCACCAACATGATTCAAGCGAGACAGCCTAAGGGCTTCTCTTACTTGCTCTGGTAAAATTAGGAGCACTTAAGCAAGTTGCTCATCCTCGAAGTACTCATCATACACCAGGTTTTGGGTGGATGGGGTTTGGGGCAAGAGACCAGGCTCGTTGAGTTGTGGTCTTGTTTGTCCATATCGTACATAAACCAAATGAATGTTGGATATCCTACGTGTACGCAAGGTAAGCCACTTGGTAAAAAAAGGTACTTTGCATGTAAAAATGGGTACTTTTCATGTAAAAATGTACGTAAATATACTTGGTATCCACGCTCACCGGGCTCACAGGCGTTGACGTCCTCGTCCATGGCAGCCTACCAAGGTGGGTATCTCACAGGCATTACGTGACATTGGACTCGAGAACCCAGGACACCGTCGAGCGGACACCCGAAGGCGATGGCCTTTTCGCTGGCCATTGACATGACGGGTGCATGGTCCAAAAAAAAGACATTGTGGCACATGTACACGGGGCTTGTCTGTTTCCTTCACATTTCAACCGACGACATGACAGCCTCGTACATCCATGCTACTCATGCGAGACGCTGTCGACGCATCAAAAGTCACACAAACGACGACGTTGTCAACGTTGGAAGGAAAAATTTGGACGGGGTTGACAGGCTAGCGGATGGCGACAGTGAAAACCATGGTGTCGACGACAGGTACTGTTGGTTTTTGGTGCAACCGCAGATGTCAAGGATGGTTTTTGTCTGAAAGCATTATGTCGAGAATGAAGATCGGTATCAAGACAAGGGAGTCTGGTGGACTTGTACATGGCAAAACCCTATCCCCTTGTAATACCTTTTGGTGGGATAACATTCATATTGATTATTCAGCTAAAAAATGTTAGCTAGGGTCATTTCACTTTGCATAACCAGCTTCCTTTCGGCGCCAGCCGTACTCGGTGAGCGGACAATCGTAACTTACTAAGGAATAAAACAAAAGTTTTATTTAGAATTTAATCACCCTATATCTATTTGTTTTAAAAATTAATGGCATACCGGAATGGCGTTATAATCTTCCTCGTACTAGAAATGGCACGTCAATCGATGATTGCTGTGGATATGACATGTTCAAAATTCTAAAGTGTTGGATGTGGAGGACATTAAATTCTGTTCATGGATATGGTAAGGTCAACCCTTCGGGCGCGTTGATATCCTAGCTATTTCGCCCGCTCTCCCCCCACCACCCTTGCTTCCACCTCCCCTTCACCATCCCCTCCTCTCACTCACTCTCTCTCTCTCTCTCTCTCTCTATCTCTCTCATGCACATGTGCATGCACACACACACACACACACACACACACACACACACACACACACACACACACACGCACACACACACACACACACACACACACACAT
>SZWC01001480.1:159032-192735 GCA_023375785.1 Penium margaritaceum
CTCTCTCTCTCTCTCTGTCCACATGCCTCCCTCTCTCTCCCTCTGTCTTGCTCTCTGTCCCTCCTTTTGTTTGTCCAGTGTATGTTTTGTGGAGTGTTGTGGACATGAATGCATAGGGCATGCTAATAAATCAAGTGGAGGTTACACACCGTGAGCGTTCTTGCATCCGCAAGTTGATAACTTTGCTTTGCCATTCCTACTATGCGCCTTTGCCTCCCTCTTGGCAGCCTAGCTATGAATCCATTTACATTCTCAACTAGCATACTTCTGAAGATCCTCGGTCTTGTGATCTAGTTTCATCACTGACTTTGTTGTAGCATGATTTGGTACTCATGACTATCAAGCAAGATTTGTCCATCACGAAGTAGTTCGTTTAGCTAACAAGCACAAACCATATCTAAAATGGACTCTAGGGTATCATGCAATGTTTGTGGTTGAATATGCGACCTTGGACAAGCCTCATTGGCTAGTTGAAGAATGAGCTTGGATAAGCAAGCCTCACCCTATGAAGTTGCCTCTTGTTTGTTTCAAAAGTTTCTTCCATGGAGGCTATGCTTGCCAAACCTTATCTCACTCCACATTAAAAGAGAATTAGGCAAGAGTACTTGCGTTGGAAATATAGCGAGGATCACATGGTATCGGAGCTAGATGTTCCAGCCAATTGTGATTGGGATGTTAGCGACTTCCCACAAATATGAAGTGAGAGGCTTGCAGCGGGTTTTCATGCCGCTCGTGTAGGCCACGGCTATTAAAGTAGGAACCGGCAAGGCCGTTGGGTGCATTTATCATTTTCGTGAAGCCAAAAAGGCCAATGTGATTTACTCCAGGGTTGAAGATTTTTCAAGGTAACATGGGTGATGATATCATATCCTCGGCCATATCCGTTCAAGCAAGTGCCAGAACCGCTTCACAATATGCACGTTCCACCACCATTCTACAATATGCACGTGGCACAACCGCTCCACAATATGTACATGCCACAAACGCTCCATCGTATGTACTTGCCACAACCACTCCACCATATGCACTTGCCACAACCGCTCCACAACATGCACGTGCCAGATCCACTCCACAATATTCACATGCCACAAACGCTCCACGATATGGACATGTCACAACCGCTCTACAATATGCATGTGCCACAACCACTCCACAATATCCACGTACCACAACCGCTCCACGATATGCATGTGCCACAACTGATCCACAATATTCACGTGCCACAACCGATCCACGATGTACACGTGCCACAACCGCTCAACAATACTCTCGTGTCACAACCGCTCCACAATATGCATGTGCCACAACTGCTCCACAATGTGCACGTGCCACATCCACTTCACAATATGCACGTGCCACAACCGCTCCATGACATGCGCCTGCCACAACTGCTCGAGAATATGCATGTGCCACAACCGGTCTAGAATATGCACTTGCCACAACCGCTCATGAGTTAGTTAACAAAACGGTTTGGAAGAATTCCTTCTGAATTTCTGAGCTGAATTTCACTTTTCGCCCAGCCTTTGTAGTGAAGGAAAGGAAGCTATCAACGTGAGGTCACCTTTCGATTTCGTCGACATGCGCACAAAATGGGAGGAGGCTGGCAGACCACGTCAATGGCCAGAGCAAATGGAGGGATAAACCATAAGGGAGCCTCCAAGACCGTTGGAATTTGGACTCGAAGTACGGAATTGCAAGGTCCAGAGAGCCGATCCATGTCCTCGCATCCCGTGGATCCAAATAAATGGGCGAATATGAAAATTTGATGTTTCCCAATGAAGGTAGTCGGACGAACCCTGAATCAATTCAAAATGGGTCAATTTTGGAGGAATATGGTTTTCAGTTAAATCAAAAATGAAAAATGAACGAACATGGGTGAAAGTATGGTATTGAAAAGATAGAGTTGAAGCAAAAAGTAGCAAAGGATGATGTAACATAGAAAAGAGAGTTGACAAAGAATCTAGACTAGTAGCTGCCCCAAGCAAGCAATGAATTTAGATGTTGGCAAGATGGACTGCGATCGCTAATGCTTCGCACTTGCCCTACTAAGATTCATCCTCTACCCTCATTGTGACAAAGGTTCAAGGCAAGTTCCACCCTAAAAATCCATTATGGAAGCATGAGCCAAGTTAACTCCACCTGGGAGGCACCTCGACTCTGTGTGATGAATGATCCGCCACCACGGCAGACACAGTGATGTGGGACTAAATCTATGAGAAATACGTGATGCTATTACGGTTGGGCACGCACAATTTTTTAGCATGGAAGCACATATTCCTCGCTTGGATGGTAAAACACGAGTCTGAGAAATGTTACTTGAACCTCATTGACATGACCAGAAACTTCACTCTGTTGTAGTGGTTCAACGCCTGGGCCCGCGTCCTTCGCGATGACCAGGCTTGAACAAGCTGTTACTTGCACCCTGATGGAAAAATCAAAATAAAAGTTTTTTCCTTCATGGAAAAAGCTTGCACAAGGAGAATCCCTTCTATTTTGTGCAGATGAGTGTGTCGCCTTTACAAGGTGTGGCAACATCTAACCACCCATCACGGGGTGTGAGGGAAGACCTCGTCATTTTGCTCTAATAGAAGCTACAAGATATTCATCAAAAGGCTGGTGAGTCCATGGCACATCATTTGGACACCACGATGGATATTCATCATGGGATTCTCTTACTTGATACCCCCTGCTTTGTGCTTGAGTAGTTAGATCTGATTCTTCTCATTCTTGAGAGACTAATACATAGACTTCATGAAAATTCTGGTGCAATGCCTTTGCATGAAGGACATTGAAAGCTGAGATGTGGTGGAGGTTTTCTAGGAGCTCTACTACTTTTGACAATATCTAATGTGAGGAGGCGCACAATACAAGCATGCCCACAACTAGTGCAGAATTACACAAGATGTCTCCAAACCCTTTCAACATTTCTAGGCCATTTCTCTAGGCCATCTCTCAAGGTCGAGCCATGGGAGAGGCCAAGGCAGGAGACTTTGAGGCATGCAACCATGTGGAGAGACAAGCCGCCGTTGGAGTGCAGTGGATCGCACATGTAACTATTGTAGTCAGCCCGACTATGACTGGTACTTTGAGATTCGACAAATCATGAACCCTGCTCAGCATTAACATCCTCATCTACTGATACAACATCCACATCAACTACATCCACTGGCATGATGAACACAGATTACTAGTGGACACTCTCCTTGGAACTTTTAAGCCATCACTGCTGTTATTCCACTTGAAACCGTTGTTGTACCAGGCACACTTGCCGATGTACCTCGGACTATACCGCATGCGACGATGTTTGCCTATCCTTGTCTAGATTCCACCAGGGCTATAGCACATCTATGAAAAAATTGTCTAGTTGTAGTAGCCAACAATTATTTCTTGTTCTATTAGCTAGAATGCAACTGTGAGTTGTAGCCTCAGTTTCAAGGCCACATGTTACAACATTGTTTGTCATTCCCATGGCTATTTGTTACCATTGTCTTGCACCACATGTTACTACATCGACGGTTGTTTGTATCATGTTGCGCTATGATGATGTCGATAGAGTCAAGAGAGGATTTGGAGAAGTACTTCTGGTTAGGTTGTGGACATAGTGGAATTGTTGGAAGATGGATATCCATCTGATTACATTCTCCTTCATCTCACGCTCTTCCCACTTTTACCGACACACTCACACCATCTGTACTCACATGAGGTCGTCACCTATGTAAAGTACATAGACTACTGTACCGCTGTTTCACACACATCAACATAGGCTTGGTAAGTGAGACGCTAGAGAACTCCCTTCCTCCCTAGTTGCGCCCTAGTTACGCCTTGGTTGTGCCCTAGCTGCGCCCTAGCTGCGCCCTAGCTGCACCCTAGTTGCACCCTAGTTGTGTCCNACATCTATGAAAAAATTGTCTAGTTGTAGTAGCCAACAATTATTTCTTGTTCTATTAGCTAGAATGCAACTGTGAGTTGTAGCCTCAGTTTCAAGGCCACATGTTACAACATTGTTTGTCATTCCCATGGCTATTTGTTACCATTGTCTTGCACCACATGTTACTACATCGACGGTTGTTTGTATCATGTTGCGCTATGATGATGTCGATAGAGTCAAGAAAGGATTTGGAGAAGTACTTCTGGTTAGGTTGTGGACATAGTGGAATTGTTGGAAGATGGATATCCATCTGATTACATTCTCCTTCATCTCACGCTCTTCCCACTTTTACCGACACACTCACACCATCTGTACTCACATGAGGTCGTCACCTATGTAAAGTACATAGACTGCTGTACCGCTGTTTCACACACATCAACATAGGCTTGGTAAGTGAGACGCTAGAGAACTCCCTTCCTCCCTAGTTGCGCCCTAGTTACGCCTTGGTTGTGCCCTAGCTGCGCCCTAGCTGCGCCCTAGCTGCGCCCTAGCTGCACCCTAGTTGCACCCTAGTTGTGTCCTACTTACGCCCTAATTGTGCCCTAGTTGCGTCCTAGTTGCACCCTAGTTGTGCCCTAGCTGCGCCCTAGCTGCGCCCTAGCTGCACCCTAGTTGCACCCTAGTTGTGTCCTACTTACGCCCTAATTGTGCCCTAGTTGCGTCCTAGTTGCACCCTAGTTGTGCCCTATTTGCGCCCTAGTTGCGTCCTACTTGCACCCTACTTGCGCCCTACTTGCACCCTACTTGCGTCCTACTTGTGGCCTAGTTGTGCCCTAGTTGCACCCTATTTGCACCCTACTTGCACCTTACTTGCACCATAGTTGCGCCCTAGTTGCGCCCTAGTTGCACCCTAGTTGCGCCCTAGCTGCACCCAAAATGCTCTCTACTTGCACCTTGCTTGTGCCATAGTTATGTCCTAGTTGTGCCCTACTTGTGTCCTAGTTGTGCCCTAGTTACACCCTAGTTCCACCCTAGTTGCACCCTAGTTGTGCCCTTCTTGCGCCCTAGTTGTGCCCTAGTTATGCCCTAGTTGTGCCTTACTTGCGCCCTAGTTATGCCCTAGTTGTGCCTTAGTTGTGCCCTTGTTGCGCACTACATGTGCTCTACTTGCGCCCTAGTTGCGCCCTAGTTGCATCCTAGTTGCACCCTAGTTGCGCCCTAGTTGTGCCGTAGTTACATCCTAGTTGCGCCCTAGCTGTGCCCTACTTGTACCCTACTTGCGCCCTAGTTGTGCCTCAGTTGGGCACTAGTTGCGCCCAAGTTGCACCCAAGTTGTGTCCAACTTACGTCCTAGTTGCACCTTAGCTGGGCCCTAGTTGTGCCCTAGTTGCAACTTATTTGCAGCCTAGTTGTGCCCTAGTTGCACCCTTCTTACACCTTAGTTATGCCCTAGTTGTGCCCTGGTTGCGCCCTAGTTTTGCCCTAGTTGTGCCCTAGTTGTGCCCTAGGTGCGACCTAGTTGCCCCCTAGTTCTATCCTACTCACGCCCTACTTGCGTCCTACTTGCACCATGGTTGCGCCCTAGTTACGCCATAGTTGCGCCCTAGTTGTGCCCTGGTTGTGCCTTAGTTGTTCCCTACATGAGCCCTGGTTGCGTCCAACTAGTGTCCTAGTTCCACCCTCGTTGGACCCTGTTTATGCCCTAGTTGTGACCTTGTTGCACCCTAGTTGCACCCTGGTTGTCCCCTAGTTGCGCCCTCATTGCACCTTACTTGCGCCCTAATTGCGACCTACTTGTACCCTAGTTGAGCCCTAGTTTCCCTCTAGTTGCCTCCTACTTGCGCCCTAGTTGCGCCCTACTTGTACCAAGTTACACCCTAGTTGCACCCTAGTTGCACCCTAGTTGCGTCCTAGTTGCACCCTACTTGCGTCCCACTTGCACCCTGGTAGCATCCCAACTGTACCCTAGTTGCGCCCTACTTGCGCCCTAGTTTCGCCCTAGTTGCTCCCTAGTTATGCCCTAGTGGCGTCCTAGTTGCACCCAATTTGCATCCTAGTTGTGCCCTAGTTATGCTCTAGCTGCAGCCTACTTGCACCAGCATTGCTAACTAGTTACACCCTAGTTGTGCCCTAGTTCATCCAAGTTGCGCCCTAGTTGCACCCTAGTTGCGCCATGCTTACGCCCTAGTTGTGCCCTGGTTGCGCCCTTGTTGCACCCTGGTTGCGCCCTAGTTGTGCCTTAGTTGCGTCCTAGTTATGCCCTAGTTGTTCCCTAATCGCACCCTAGTTGCTCTCTAGTTGTGCCGTATTTGCCCCTTGCTTGCATCCTAGTTGTGCCTTAGTTGTACCCTATTTGCACCCTAGTTGCACCCTAGTTGCACCTTAGTTGTGCCCCAGTTGCACCCTACTTGCATCCTACTTGCCCCCTATTTGCACCCTACTTGCACCCTACTTGCGCCCCATTGACGCCCTACTTGCATCCTAGTTGCACCCTAGTTGTGCCCTAGCTGCGCCCTACTTGTACCCTAGTTGCACCAAAGATGCACCCTAGTTGTCTCCTAGTTACACCCTAGTTGCGTCCTAGTTATGCCATACATGCATTGAACTTGTGCCATGGCTACACCCTTGATGCGCTCTAGTTGTGCCCTCCTTGTACCCTAGTCACGTCCTTTTTACACCCCTAATTGCACCCAAGTTGCGCCCTACTTGAGCCCTAGTTGTGTCCTAGTCATGCCCTACTTGCAGCCAACTTGCGTACTAGTTGCACCCTAGTTGTCCCCTAGTTGCACCCTAGTTATGTCCTAGTTGCGCCCTAATTGTGCCCTAGTTTCACCCTAGTTGTGCCCTAGCTGTGCCTAGTTGCACCCTAGTTGCACCCGAGTTGCGCCCTAGTTTCACCCTACATGCACCCTAGTTGTACCCCAGGTGCAACCTAGTTGCCCCCTAGTTTTTTCCTACTCACGTCCTACTTGCGCCCTACTTGCACCGTAGCTGCGCCCTAACTACGCCCTAGTTGCGCACTAGTTGCGCCCTAGTTTTGCCCTACTTGCGCCTTGGTTGCGTCCAACTTGTGTCCTAGTTGCACCCTAGTTGTACCCTAGTTACGCCCTAGTTGTGACGTTGTTGCGCCCTACTTCCACCCTAGTTTCCCCCTAGTTGCACCCTAGTTACACCCAACTTGCGCCCTATTTGCGTCCTTCTCGTACTCTAGTTGTGCCCTGGTTGCACCCCAGTTGTACCCTATTTGCGCCCTACTTGCGCCCTAGTTGTGCCCTAGTTGGGCCCTAGTTGTGCCCTAGTTGCACCCTAGATGCGCCCTATTTGCATCCTAGTTATGCCCTAGTTACGCCCTAGTTGTACCCTACTTGCACCCGCGTTGCATACTAGTTGCACTCTAGTTGTGCCCTAGTTGCGCCCTAGTTGCACCCTAGATGCGCCCTATTTGCATCCTAGTTATGCCCTAGTTACGCCCTAGTTGTACCCTACTTGCACCCGCGTTGCATACTAGTTGCACTCTAGTTGTGCCCTAGTTGCGTCCTAGTTGCGCCCTAGTTGCATCCTAGTTACGCCATACATTCGCCCTAATTGTGCCCTAGTTGCATCCAAGTTGCGCCCTAGTTGTGCCTTAGTTGTGTTCTAGTTATGCCCTGGTTGTGCCCTAGTTGCATCCTAGTTACGCCATACATTCGCCCTAATTGTGCCCTAGTTGCATCCAAGTTGCGCCCTAGTTGTGCCTTAGTTGTGTTCTAGTTATGCCCTGGTTGTGTCCTAGACGCGCCCTAGTTGCTCCCTAGCTACGCCATATTTGCCCCCTACTTGCACGCTAGTTGCGCCTTAGTTTACCCTATTTGCACCCTACTTGCACCCTAGTTGCACCCTAATTACTCCCTAGTTGCGCCCTACTTGCCAACTACTTGCCCCCTACTTACACTCTAGTTGCGCCCTACTTGCACCCTACTTGCGCCCTACTTGCGCTGTAGTTGCGCCCTAGATGCGCCCTACTTGTAACCTAGTTGCACCCTACTTGCCAACTACTTGCCCCCTACTTGCACCCTAGTTGCGCCCTACTTGCACCCTACTTGCGCCCTACTTGCGCTGTAGTTGCGCCCTAGATGCGCCCTACTTGTAACCTAGTTGCACCTTATATGCGCACTAGTTGTACCCTAGTTGCACCCTAGTTGAGGCCTAGTTACGCCCTACGTGCGTCCAACTTACGCAACAATTATGCCCTTGTGGCGCTCTAGTTGCTCCCTCCTTGAACCCTAGTCACACCCTTTTTACACCCATGTTGTGTCCTAGTTGTGCCCTGGTTGCGTCCTAGTTGCACCCAAGTTGTGCCCTACTTGTATCCTACTAGTGCCCTAGTTGTGTCCTAGTTATGCCCTAGTTGCAGCCTGCTTTTGCACTAGTTGCGCCCTAGTTGCGCCTTAGGTGCACCCTACTTGCGCCCTAGTTGCGTCCTAGTTGTGCCTTACTTTCACCCTAGTTGTGCCCTAGTTGTCCCTACTTGCACCCTACTTGCGCCCATCTTGCGCCCTAGTTACGCCGTAGTTGCGGCTCAATTGAGCACTAGTTGTCCCCTAGTTGCGCCCTAGTTAGGCCCTAGTTGTCCTTAGTTGCGCCCTAGTTTTGCCCTAGTTGTGCCCTACTTGGGTGTTAGTTGCACCCTCATTGCACCCTAGTTGCGCCCTAGTTGTGCCCTAATTGCGCCCTAGTTATGCCCTAGTTGCATCCTAGTTGCGCCCTAGTTGCGCCCTAGTTGCGCCCTAGTTGTGCCCTAGTTACTCCCTAGTTACTCCCTAGTTGCGCCCTAGTTGCATCCTGGCTGCGCCCTAGTTGCGCCCTAGTTAGGCCATAGTTGTGCTCAAATTGCACCCTACTTGCACCCTAGTTGTGTCCTACTTGCACCCTCGTTATGCCCTAATTGCACCCTAGTTGTTCCCTAGTTCTACCCTAGTTATGCCCTAGTTATGCCTTTGTTTGCATCCTAGTTGTGCCCTAGTTGCGCCCAAGTTGCACCCTGGTTGCGCCCTAGTTACACCCTTGTTATGCCCTAGTTGTAGCCTACATGCGCCCAAGTTGCCCCCTAGTTGCACCCTACTTACACCCTACTTGCACCCTGGTTGCGCCCTAGCTGGGCTGTAGTTGCACCCTAGTTATGCGCTACTTGCGCTCTAGTTGAGCCCCAGTTAAGCCCTAGTTGCGCCAGACTTGCACCCTAGCTCCGCCCTAGTTCCAACCTAGTTGCACCCTAGTTGAGCCCTAGTTGTGCTCTAGTTGCACCCTTTTTTCCCCCTAGTTGCGCCCTAGTTATGCCCTACTTGCGCCCTACTTGCATCCTAGTTGCGCCCTAGTTACGCCCTTGTTGCGTCCTACTTGCACCCTAGTTGCGTTCTAGTTGCACCCTGCATGCGCCCTCGTATTACCCTAGTTGCGCCATACTTGCACCCTACGTGCGCCCTAGTTGCCCCGTAGTTGCACCCTAGTTACGCCCTAGTTGCTCCTTACTTGCGCCCTAGTTGTACCCTAGTTGTGCCCTAGCTTCGCCCTAATTGCACACCAGTTGTGCCCTAGTTGCACCCTAGTTCTGTCCTAGTTGTGCCCTAGTTGTACCCTACTAGTGTCCTACTTGTTTCTAGTTGCGCCCTCGTTGCGCTTTAGTTGGGTGCTAGTTGCACCCTAGTTGCATCCTAGTTGTGCCCTAGTTGCACCCTGATTGCACCCTACTTGCGCTTTATTTGAGCGCTAGTTGCGCCCTAGTTTCGCCCTAGTTGTGCCCTACTTGCGCCCTAGTTGGACCCTAGTTGCGCCTCATTTGGCCACTAGCTATGCCCTAGTTGTGCTCCAGTTGCGCCCTCATTGCGTCCTTCTTACGCCCTAGCTGCGCCCTGGTTGTGCTCTGCTTGCACCCGACTTGCGCCCTAGTTGGGCCCTACTTGCACCCTGCTTGCGCCCCCTAGTTGCACCCTAGTTGAGCCCTACTTGCGCCCTAGTTGCGTCCTAGTTGTTCCTTAGTTGCGCCCTAGTTGTGCCCTAGTTGCACCCTAGTTGTGCCCTAGTTGCGCCCTAATTGCACCCTAGTTGCACCCTAGTTCGTCCTACTTGCACCCTAGCTGCGCCCTAGTTGTGCCCTAGTTGCACCCAAGTTATGCTTTAGTTGTCTCTAGTTGCGTCCTAGTTGCACCCTAGTTGCGCCTTAGTTGCATTCTAGTTGTTCCCTAGTTGCGCCCTAGTTGGGCCCTTGTTGCGCCCTACTTACGTCCTAGTTGAGCACTTGTTGCGTACTAGTTCTTCCCAAGTTTCGGCCTACTTGTGCTATACTTACGCCCTCGTGTCCAACTTGCACCCTACTTGCACCCTAGTTGCATCCTAGTTGCACCCTAGTTGTGCCTTACTTGCACCCTGTTTGTACCCTAGTTGCACACTAGTTGCGCCCTAGTTGCGCCCTAGTTTGCCCTACTTGTGCCCAAGTTACGCCCTAATGGCACCCAAGTTGCGCCCTAGTTGCACCCTAGTTGCTCCCTTGTTGTGCCCTAGTTGCGCCCTACTTGCGCCCTACTTGTGTCCTAGTTGCGCGATAGTTGTGTCCTAGTTGCACCCTAGTTACGCCCTAATGGCACCCAAGTTGCGCCCTAGTTGCACCCTAGTTGCTCCCTTGTTGTGCCCTAGTTGCGCCCTACTTGCGCCCTACTTGTGTCCTAGTTGCGCGATAGTTGTGTCCTAGTTGCACCCTACTTGCGCCTTAGTTGACGCCTAGCTGCGCTCTACGTGCGGCCTAGTTACGTCCTAGTTGCACCCTAGTTACGCCTTAGTTGCGCCCTAGTTGCGCCCTAGTTGTGCCCTTGTTGCGCATTAGTTGTGCCCTACTTACGTCCTAATTACGCCCTAGTTGCGTCCTAGTTGCGCACTAGTTGTGCCCTAGCTACACCCTAGTTATGTTCTAGTTGAGCCATTGTTGTGCCCTAGTTGCGCCGTACTTGCGCCCTACTTGTGCCCTACTTGCGTCCTTGTTGCGTCCTAGTTACACTCTAGATGTACCCTACATGCACCCAAGTTGCGCCTTAGTTGCGTCCTACTTGCGCCCTACTTGCACCCTAGTTGCGTCCTACTTGCGCCCTAGGTGCGCCCTAGTTGTGCCCTAGTTGCGACCTCATTGTGCCCTAAGTGCGCCCTAGTTGTGCCATAGTTGTGTCCTAGTTGCGCCTTACTTGCACCTTAATTGCACCCTAGTTGCACCCAAGTTGCATCCTAGTTGCGCCCTGGTTGTGCCCTAGTTGCAACCTACTTGCGTCCTACGTTTGCCCTGATCGCCCCCTAGATGTACCTTAGTTGTGCCCTAGTTGTGCCCTAGTTGTGCCCTTGTTGTGCCCTAGTTGTGCCCTAGTTGCACCCTAGTTGTACCCTAGTTGGGCTGTAGTTGCGCCCTTGTTGTTCCCTAGTTGCGTGCTGCTTGCTTCCTACTTGCGTCCTACTTGTGCCCTAGTTACGCCTCACTTGGGCACCAGTTCCGCCCTGGTTAGACCCTAGATGTGCCTTAGTTGTACCCTAGTTGCACCCTAGTTGCGCTCTACTTGCGCCCTAGTTGTTCCCTGGTTCATCCCATTTGCACTATACTTGCGCCCTAGTGGAGCCCAAGTTACGCTCTACTTGCACCCTAGTTGCATCCCAGTTTTGTCCTAGTTACGTCCTAGTTGCGCCCTAGTTGCGCCCTACTTACTCCCTAGTTGCGCCCAAGTTGCGCCCTATTTTGGCCTCAGTTGGATACTTGCTACAACCTATTTGTGCCTTTGTCGCGTCCTAGTTGCGCCCTACTTGTGCCTTAGTTGCGTCATTCATACGGCATTCTTGCACCATAGTTTCCCCTTAGTTGGGCCATAGTGGCACCCTAGTTGCGCCCTATGTGTGCCCGAGTTGTACCCTACTTGCGCCCTAGTTGCGCCTCATTTGGACACTAGCTATGCCCTAATTGCGCCCTAGTTGTGCCCTACTTGTGCCCTAGTTGCTCCCTTGTTGCGCCCTAGTTGTGCCCTAGTTGCGCCTTCGTTGCGCCTCAGTTGTGCCCTGCTTGTGTCCTAGTCTTGCCCTAGTTGCGCCTCAGTTGGACACTAGCTATGCCCTACTTGCACCCTAGTTGCGTCCTAGTTGTGTCTGCCTTGCGCCCTAGTTGCACCCTACTTGTACGCTACTTGCCCCCTTGTTGCGCTAAAAGTCGTGCCCTAGTTTTTCCTTGGTTGTACCCTAGTTACGCCTTAGTAACACCATACTTGGGCCCTAATTGCACCCTAGTTGTGCGCTTCTTGTGCCCTACTTTCATCCTACTTCCGTCCTAGCTGCGCCCTAGTTGTGCCCGACATGCATCTGAGTTGGACACTAGCTACGCCCTCATTCCGCTTTACTTGCATCCTACTTGCGGCCTAGTTGCACCCTTGTTGTGCCCTAGTTTCGTCCTACTTGTACATCAGTTGGGCACAATATTTGCCTTGGTTGCGCCCAAGTTGCACCCTAGTTGCGCCATAGTTGCACCCGAGTTGTGCCCTGTTTGCGCCCTAGTTGCTTCCTAGTTGTGCCTTAGTTACGCACTAGTTGCGTCCTACTTGTACCCTACTTGCGCCCTACTTCCACCATAGTTGTGCTTTAGTTGCACCCTAGTTGTGCCCTAGTTGAACCTTAGTTGTGTCCTACTTGTGCCTTAGTTACACCCCAATTACGTCCTAGTTACACCCTAGGTGCACCCTAGTTGCGTCCTAGTTGCATCCTAGCTACGGAATGTTGCACTCTAGTTGCGCCCTAGTTGCCCCATAGTTGCGCCCTTCTTGTGCCCTACTTGTGTACTACCTGCGCCCTAGTTGTACCCTATTTGGGCCCTACTTGCACCCAAGTTGCGCCCTAGTTGTGCCCTATTCTGCCCTGGTTGAGCCGTACTTGTGCCCTAGTTGTGCCCTAGTTACGCCCTAGTTATGCCCTATTTGTGCCCTAGATGCACCCTACTTGCGCCCTAGTTGTGCCCTAGTTGCGCCTCAGTTGGGCACTAGGTATGGCCTAGTTGTGCCCTAGTTACGCCCTACTTGCCTCCCCCTTGTGCCCTAAGTGCACTCTAGTAGCACCCTAGTTGCGCCCTAATTGCACCCTAGTTGTGCCCTAGTTGCAGTCTAGTTGCGCTTTAGTTAGGTACTAGCTACGCCCTAGTTATGCCCTAGTTACGCCCTAGTTGCGCCCTACTTGCACCCTAGTTGCACCCTACTTGTGCCCTACTTGTGCCCTACTTGCGCCCTAGTTGCATCCCAGTTTAGCCCTAGTTGCGCTCTACCTGCGTCCTAGTTAAACCTTAGTTCCGCCCTAATTGTGCCCTAGTTACGCCCTACTTGTGCCCTACTTGTGCCCTACTTGCGCCCTAGTTGCATCCCAGTTTAGCCCTAGTTGCGCTCTACCTGCGTCCTAGTTAAACCTTAGTTCCGCCCTAATTGTGCCCTAGTTACGCCCTACTTGTGCGTCAGTTGGACACTAGCTACGCTCTAGTAAGGCCATACTTGCGCCCTATTTGCACCCTAGTTGCAGCCTAGTTGCGCCCATGTTGTGCCCTACTTACGCCGTAGTTGCGTCCTACTTGCACTCTAGTTGCGCCCTAGTTGCGCCCTATTTGCGCCCTACTTGCTCCCTAGTTGCACCTTAGTTGCAACCTAGTTATGCCCTAGTTGCACCCTGCTTGCAACCTACTTGCACCCTACTTGTGTCCTACTTGTGCCTTAGTTGCACCCTAGTTGCTTCCTAGTTGCGTCCTAGTTGCATCCTAGTTGCGCCCTGGTTGTGTCCTCGTTGCACCCTTCTTTTGGCCATGGTTGCACCCTGGTTGAGCCCTAGTTTTGCCATAGTTGTGTCCTACTTACGCCATACTTGCACCCTACTTTCACCCTAGTTGCACCCTAGTTGCGCCCTAGTTACACCCTTGTTGCACCCTAGTTGCGTCCTATTTGTGCCCTAGTTGTGCCCTACTTGCACCGTATTTGTATCGTAGTTGCTCCCTTGTTGCGCCTGAGTTGAGCACTAGATGCCACCTAGTTGCGCCCTGGTTGCACCCTAGTTGCACCCTATTTGCGCCCTGGTTGAATCCTAGTTACGCCCTTGTTGTACCCTAGTTGCGTCCTACTTACGCCCTTCTTGCCACCTAGTTGCGCCCTAATTGCGCCTCAATTGGGCACTAGGTATGGCCTAGTTGCGCCCTAGTTTCACCCTGTCAGGAATGGTGTCCTGGCGTGCCCTGGTCCACCAAAAGTGTGCAGGCTGCTTAGTGCAAAGAAACTTCCAAGGGAGGGTGTGTGCTTTGGGTCGCCACAACACCAAGGGAGTAGAATTCTGGCAGAATGCAAGTTGCAGAAACTGAGAAAGGCTGAGGACCAATAACAGTTAGTCATTTTTGTGAGATTACATCACATTCTTATAGCCTGTGATCAAAGCTTTCCGATGCATCCAAGCACGCCCAAAACGGAGTAGTATAGCCCCTGCTACAGCCGTCGATGTAACCCTTGGTGGAGCCGCCCACCGTGCCTTGCACTCTAGGCAACGGGAGGTGCTTGGATGATGACCCGTTAGAGCGCCTTTTCTCGCCCCGAATTCAAGGAGAAGGTCTCCCTGTTCAAGGAGGTCCCTCTTGTCACTTCATTCATGCCCCTGGTGCATTTAGAGCTCGTTGGAGACGAACTCGGACCACCGTGGTGGAATTCTCCCGTCACCCATGACGGAGACCCAGATTCCACCCGCCGACCACCCGAACTTTGGATGGGGCTAACTATATGAATTTTCAACCAAATCGAACAAGTGAAAGCTTGAAACCGCATGGCAAAATCCAAGGAGTCCAAATCTGCAATTGGGTCAGACATCCAACCACTCTCTAGTGGTCAAACCAGGAAAACGATAAACGGCATCCATGGCAGGGGTACTTTTAGACACAGATGCCCTACTTCCGCGCTAGTTGCACCCTAGTTGCACCCTAGTTGTGCCCTAGTTGTGCCCTAGTTGCACCCTAGTTGCACCCTAGGTGCGCCCTTGTTGCGCCTCAGTTGGGCACCACCTACATCCTAGTTGCGCCCTAGTTGCGCCCTAGTTGTGCCCTTCTTGCGCCCTAGTTCCGCCCTACTTGTGCCTCACGTTCGGCCCAGTTGCATCCAAGTTGTACTCTAGTTGCACCGTAGTTGTGCCCTACATGCGCACGACTCTTGTCCTACTTTTTTCCTAGCTGCGTCCTAGTTGTGGCCTACTTGTGCCTCAAGTTCGGCCCAGTTGCATCCAAGTTGTACTCTAGTTGCACCGTAGTTGTGCCCTACATGCGCACGACTCTTGTCCTACTTTTTTCCTAGCTGCGTCCTAGTTGTGGCCTACTTGTGCCTCAAATGGGCATTGGCTATGCTATAGTTGAGCCATACTTGCGCTCTACTTACGCCTTAGTTGCGCCCTACTTGCGCCCTAGTTGCGCCCTAGTTGCGCCCTAGTTGTGTCCTAGTTGCGGCCTATTTGCACCCTAGTTGCTAACTAGTTGCGCCCTACTTGCGCCCTAGTTGCGCCCTAGTTGCGCCCTAGTTGTGTCCTAGTTGCGGCCTATTTGCACCCTAGTTGCTAACTAGTTGCGCCCTACTTACGCCCTAGCTGTGTCCTAGTTGCGCCCAAGTTGCGCCCTAGTTGCGCCCTAGTAGCGCCCTAGCTGTACCCTAGTTGCGCCCTTGTTGGGCCCTAGTTGGGCCCTAGTTGTTCCCTTCTTGTGTCCTACTTGCGCCCTAGTTGTGCCCTAGTTGCGCCCAAGTTGCGCCCTAGTTGCGCCCTAGTAGCGCCCTAGCTGTACCCTAGTTGCGCCCTTGTTGGGCCCTAGTTGGGCCCTAGTTGTTCCCTTCTTGTGTCCTACTTGCGCCCTAGTTGCACCCGAGTTGCTCCCTAGTTGCGCCATATTTGCACCCTAGTTGCGCCCAAGTTGCGTCGTAGTTGGGTCCTAGTTGGGCCCTAGTTGTACCCTAGTTGCAACTAGTTCCAACATAGTTGGGCACTAGCTACGTCCTAATTGCGCCCTAGTTACACCCTAGTTGCACCCTAGTTGTGACCTAGGTATGTCCTAGTTGCGCTGGAGTTGCTCCTAAGTTGCACCCTAGTTGCACCTTCGTTTCGCTTAAGTTGGGCCCTAGTTGCAGCCTGGTTGTACCCTAGTTGCATCCTCGTTGTACCCTGTTTGCACCCTACTTGTGCCCTACTTGTGACCTGTATGCCCTAGTTGCACCCTAGTTGCACCCTAGTTGCACCCTAGTTATGCCCTTGTTGCGCCCTAGTTGCACCCTGGTTGTTCCTTAGTTACGCCCTCAATGCGCCCTAGTTACGCCCTAGTTGCACCCTAGTTGCACCCTAGTTATGCCCTTGTTGCGCCCTAGTTGCACCCTGGTTGTTCCTTAGTTACGCCCTCAATGCGCCCTAGTTACGCCCTAGTTGCACCCTAGTTGGGCCCTAGTTGCGCCCTAGTTGTGCCCAACTTTCACCATAGTTGCGCCCTAGTTCAGCCCTAGTTGCACCCTAGATGCACCATAGATGCACCTAGTTGCGCCCTCGTCATGTCCTCGTTGTGCCCTATTTACACCCTAGTTCCACCCTAGTTGCACCATAGTTGTGCCCTAGTTATACCCTAGTTGCATCCAAGTTACGCCCTAGTTGCGCCCTACTTGTGCCCTAGTTGTGCCCTAGTTATGTCGTAGTTGCGTCGTAGTTGCGCCCTAGTTGCACCCTAGTTGTGCCCTAGGTGCGCCCAAGTTGCCCCCTGGTTGTGCCCTACTTGTGCCCTACTTGTGCCCTAGTTGCGCCCTAGTTGGGCCTCAGTTAGGCACTAGCTTCCCCCTACTTGTGCCCTAGTTGTGCCCTAGTTGTGCCCTAGTTTTGCCCTAGTTGCACCGAAGTTGCGTCCTAATTGTGCCCTAGTTGCGCCCTAGTTGCGCCCTAGTTGCGTCCTAGTTGCACCCTAGTTGTGCCCTAGTTACACCCTAATTGTGTCCATATTGTGCCCTACTTGTGTCCTACTTGCGTCTTTGTTGCGCCCTAGTTGCGCCTTAGTTGGGCAATAGCTACGCCCTAGTTGCGCCCTAGTTCCGCCCTCATAGCACCCTAGTTGCGCCCTAGTTCCGCCCTCATAGCACCCTAGTTGCGCCATTGTTGCGCCCAAGTTTTGCCCTAGTTGCGCCCTACTTGCACCCTAGTTGTGCCCTGGTTGCGCCCTAGTTGCGCCCTAGTTGCTCCCTAGATGCCTCTTACTTGAGCCCTACTTTTGTCCTACTTCCGCCCTAGCTGCAACCTAGTTGCGCCCTCCTTGCGCCTCAANCTACTTGTGTCCTACTTGCGTCTTTGTTGCGCCCTAGTTGCGCCTTAGTTGGGCAATAGCTACGCCCTAGTTGCGCCCTAGTTCCGCCCTCATAGCACCCTAGTTGCGCCATTGTTGCGCCCAAGTTTTGCCCTAGTTGCGCCCTACTTGCACCCTAGTTGTGCCCTGGTTGCGCCCTAGTTGTGCCCTAGTTGCTCCCTAGATGCCTCTTACTTGAGCCCTACTTTTGTCCTACTTCCGCCCTAGCTGCAACCTAGTTGCGCCCTCCTTGCGCCTCAATCGAGCACTAATTGGGCCGTATTTGTTCCCTACTTCAAACCTAGTTGCGTCCTAGATTCGCCCTAGTTGCGCCTTAGCTGTGCCTTACTTGCGCCCAAGTTGCGCCCTAGATGCACACTAGTTGCACGCCAGTTACGTCCTACTTACATCCTAGTTGCACCCTACTGGTGCCCTAATTGCGCCCTAGTCTCATCCTAGTTGTACCCTAGTTGTTCCCTAGTTACACCCTACTTACGCCCTAGTTGTACCCTTATTGCGCCCTTGTTGCGCCTCAGTTTGGCACTAGCTACGCCCTAGACGCACCCTAGCTGCGCCCCAATTGTGCCCTAGTTATGCCCTAGTTGCACCCTAGTTGCGCCCTAGTTGTGCCGTAGTTGCCCACTTGTTGCACCCTAGTTACACCCTAGTTGTGCCCTATTTGCACCCTAGTTACGCCCTACTTGTGCACTAGTTGCGCCCTAGTCGCGCCCTAGTTGTGCCCTACTTATTCCCTAGTTGCACCCTACTTGTGCCCTAGATGAGCCCTTATTGCGCCATAGTTGTGCCTCACTTGGGCTCTAGCTATGCCCTAGATGTGCCCTAGTTGCGCCCTTGTTGCCCCCTGGTTACGCCCTGGTTGCGCTGTAGTAATGCCTTTGTTGGACACAAGTTTCACCCTTCTTACTCCCTAGTTGCACCCTAGTTGCGCCCAAGTTGCACCCTTGTTCCGGCCTAGTTGCGGCCTGTTGCACCCAAGTTGCACCCTAGTTGCACCCTAGTTGTGCCCTTCTTTTGCCCTAGTGCCCTAGTCGCGCTCTAATTGCACCATACTTGCGCCCTAGTTGTGCCCTTGTTATGCCCTAGTTGCGCCTGAGTTGGGCACAAGCTACGCAGTAGCTGCGCCCTACTTGCGCCTAGTTGCGACCTAGTTGTGCCGCAGTGATGTCATACCCTACTGAATTTTAATTTTGATTTTAACCCTTTTTTGGCTCGTCAAAATTGGTGCTTCGAAGAATTTATCCAGGCACTAAAAAAACTACGGAAGTGAAAAATCAAATTCAAAGTGCCACCAGGCAAGTTTCGTCCTCAGGTTCATAATACCTGCCGTATTCTGTTTTGGGACTCAGCTTCTTTCTTTGTGTTGAAACTTAAGAAATCTCTGTCCTACCTTATATTCCAGCAATTCAAATCGCTGAACGGTGATTTGAATCGTCGAAGCACCGCGTGCACTTGACATGCGGTGATCACCGCAAGTCAAGCGACATGACGCGGCAGCGTGTCACGCGGTTTAAGGAGACCACATGTACCGTCCAAGCGCGATCTGTCATGCATCGTGACAGATTGCGCGTGTGGATGCTGCAGAAACAGATCTTTTTGACCTGGGACTGCCTTTTCGCCGAATTGAAAAACTCTGCCGGACCACTCGCCGAATGTAAGGTACCACCCACAACCTTTCGACGAATTCCAAGAAAACAG
Source organism: Penium margaritaceum (assembly GCA_023375785.1). Classification (NCBI taxonomy): domain Eukaryota; kingdom Viridiplantae; phylum Streptophyta; class Zygnematophyceae; order Desmidiales; family Peniaceae; genus Penium; species Penium margaritaceum. The sequence continues at coordinate 177,974 of SZWC01001480.1, forward strand.
GACAAAATTATCCGGGTGCCGAAGTTAAAGATTTCTAAATTCACAATTGCTAGATCATCGAAATTTAAAGTCAGTAGGGTACTTGCGCCCTAGTTGCGCCCCAGTTGCATCTCAGTTGAGCACTAACTACATCCTACTTGCGCCCTAGTTGCGCCCTAGTTGCGTCCTAGTTGTTCCCTAGTTGCGCCCAACTTGCACCCAACTTGCGCCCTACTTGCATGGTAGTTGCGCCCTTGTTGCGCTCCAGTTGCCCCCTAGTTACATCCTAGTTACGGCCCAATTGTGCCCTAATTGCGCCCTACTTGCATCCTAGTTGCAACCTAGTTGCGCCCTACTTGCATGGTAGTTGCGCCCTTGTTGCGCTCCAGTTGCCCCCTAGTTACATCCTAGTTACGGCCCAATTGTGCCCTAATTGCGCCCTACTTGCATCCTAGTTGCAACCTAGTTGCGCCCTAGTTGCACCCTACTTGTGCCCTAGTTGCGTCCTACTTGTGCCCTAGTTTTTCCCTTGTTGCACCCTAGTTGCGCCCTAGTTACATCCTACTTGTGGCCTAGTTGCCCCCTTCTTGTGCCCTAGTTGCACCCTACTTGTGCCCTAGTTGCGTCCTACTTGTGCCCTAGTTTTTCCCTTGTTGCACCCTAGTTGCGCCCTAGTTACATCCTACTTGTGGCCTAGTTGCCCCCTTCTTGTGCCCTAGTTGCACCTCAAATAGGCACTTGTTGCATCCTATGTGCGCCCTAGTTACGCCCTAGCTGTGCCCATGTTGCTCCCTATTTGTGCCTTAGTTGCGTCCTAGTTGCGCCCTAGTTGCACCCAAGTTGCGCCCTTCTTGCATCCAACTTGCGCCCTTTTTGCACCCTAGTTGTGCCCTAGTCACACCTCAGTTGGGCACTAGTTGCACCCTAGCTACGCCACCTTTGTGCTCTAGTTGCGCCCTACTTGCACCCTAGTTGTGCCCTAGTTACTCCTCAATTTTGCACTAGCTACGCCCTAGTTGTGCCCTAGTTGGGCCCTAGCTGTGCCCTACTACGGTCCTACTTACGTCCTACTTGTGTTGTAGTTGCTCCCTAGTTGCGCCCTACTTGTGCCTCAGATGGACACTAGCTACGCTGTAGTTGGGCCATACTTGTGTCCTAGTTGCGCTCTTGTTGCGCCCTTGTTGCGCGCTAGTTGCACCCTAGTTGCGCCCTACTTGCGCCCTAGTTGTGCCCTATTTGCCCCTAGTTGTGCTCTAGTTGTGCCCTAGTTGTGCCCTAGTTGAGCCCTACTTGCGCCCTAGTTGTACCCTAGTTGCGCCCTAGTTGCGCCCTTCTTGCACCCTATTTGCGCCCTACTTGCGCCCTACTTGCACCGTAGTTGCACCCTAGTTTCACCCTAGTTGCATCTGAGTTGCGCCCTAGTTGCGCATGAGTTGCACCCTAGTTGTGCCCTAGTTGCGCCCTACTTGCGCCCTACTTGCACCGTAGTTGCACCCTAGTTTCACCCTAGTTGCATCTGAGTTGCGCCCTAGTTGCGCATGAGTTGCACCCTAGTTGTGCAGGAGTTATGCCCTAGTTGTGCCCTAGGTACGCCATAGTTGCACCCTACTTGCACCCTACTTGTGTCCTACTTGCGCCCTAGTTGTGTCCTAGTTGCGGCCTAGTTGCGCCCTAATTGCGCCCTAGTTGTGCCCTAGGTACGCCATAGTTGCACCCTACTTGCACCCTACTTGTGTCCTACTTGCGCCCTAGTTGTGTCCTAGTTGCGGCCTAGTTGCGCCCTAATTGCGCCCTGTTTATGGCCTAGTTGTGCCCTTGTTTTGCCTCAGTTGGGTACTAGTTGCGTCCTAGTTGCGCCCTAGTTGTGCCCTAGTTGCACCCTAGTTGTGCCTTAGATGCACCCTAGTTGTACCCTAGTTGCACCCTAGTTGCGTACTAGTGAGCCCTAGTTCCATCCTAGATGTGCCCGAGTTGCACCATACTTGCACCCTAGTTGTGCCCTAGTTGCACCCTAGTTGCGCCTCAGTTGGGCACTAGCTAGGGCCTAGTTACGCCCTAGTTGTGCCCTAGTTGTACCCTATTTACGCCCTACTTGCGCCCTAGTTGCGCCCTAGTTTTTCCCTTGTTGTGCCCTAATTGCGCCCTAGTTGTGTCCTAGCTGCGCCCTAGTTGCACCCTTGTTGCGGCTCAATTGGGCAATAGCTACGCCCTAGTTGCATCATAGTTGCACCCTAGTTGTGCCCTTCTTGTGTCCTAGTTCTGCCCTACTTGTGCCCTACTTGGACCCTAGTTAAGCCGTAGCTGTACTCTAGTTTCACCCTACTTATGTCCTTCTTGGGCCCTAGTTGGACCCTAGTTGTGGCCTAGTTGCGCCCTAGTTGCATTCTACTTGTGTCCTACTTCCGTCCTACTTTCGTACTAGCTGCGCCCTCGTTCCACGCGACTTGTGTCTCAGTTGGGCATTAGCTATGCTCTGGTTGAGCCATGCTTGTGCCCTACTTACGCCTTACTTGCGTCCTAGTTGGGCCCTAGTTGTGTCCTACCTCCGTCTTACTTGCACCCTAGTTGCATCCCAGTTGCACCCTAGTTGTGCCCTAGTTGCGCCAAGTTGCGCCCAAATTGCACCCTACTTGCGCCCTAGCTACACCCTAGTTGCACCCTAGTTGCGCCCTAGTTGCGCCCTTGTTGTGTCCTAGTTGTCCCCTACGTGCGCACTACTTGCGCCCTATTTGCGCCCTAGTTGCTCTCTAGTTGCGCCCTACTTGCGCCCGAGTTGCACCCTAGTTGCGCCCTAGTTGTGCCCTAGTTGCATCCTAGTAACACCTTAGTTGTGCCCTAATTGTTCCTCAGTTGGAAACTAGCTTCGCCCTTAGTGTCGCCCTAGTTGCGCCCTAGTTGTGCCCTAGTTGCACCTTGTTTACACCCTGGTTGCGCCTTAGTTGCGCCCTAGTTGCGCCCTTGTTGCAGTCTAGTTGTGCCCTAGTTACACCCTAGTTGCACCCTACTTGCGTCCTACTTGTGCCCTACTTGTGTCCTCCTTGCGCACTAGTTGCACCCTAGATGCAATCCAATTGCACTCTAGTTGCGACCTAGTTGCGCCCTAGTTGCACCCTAGTAATGCCCTAAATACGTCCTAGTTACGCCCTAGTTGTATGCTAGTTGGGCCCTAATTGCGCCCTAGTTGCGCCCAAATCTTGCCCTAATTGCGCCCTAGTTGTGCCCTAGTTGCGTCCTAGTTGCGCCCTAGTTGTATGCTAGTTGGGCCCTAATTGCGCCCTAGTTGCGCCCAAATCTTGCCCTAATTGCGCCCTAGTTGTGCCCTAGTTGCGTCCTAGTTGCGCCCTAGTTATACCTTAGTTGCACCTACTTGCACCCTACTTGCACACTACTTGCTCCCTAATTACGTCCAGGTGGTGTCCTGTTTACACCCTAGTTGTACCGTAGTTGCACCCTAGTTGTGCCCTAGTTGCACCCTAGTTGCATCCTAGTTGTGCCCTAGTTGTGCCCTACTTGTGCCCTAGTTGCGTCCTAGTTGCGCCCTAGTTACGTCCTAGTTGCGCCCTAGTTGCGCCCTAGTTGCACCCTAGTTGTGCCCTGGTTTTGACCTAGTTTGGCCCTGGTTGGGCCCTATTTGTGCCCTACTTGCGCCCTACTTGGACCCTAGTTTGGCCTTAGTTGGGCACTAGTTGCGACCTAGTTGTGCCCTAGTTATTCTCTAGTTACGCCTAGGTTACGCCATAGTTGCCCCTTAGTTGCGCCCTTGTTACGTCCTAGTTACGCCATAGTTGTTATGCCCTAGTTGTGTCCTACTTGCGTCCTACTTGCGCCTTTGATGCGCCCTAGTTGCGCCATTTTTTGGAAATAGCTGCGCCCTAGTTTCACCCTAGCTGCACCCTAACTAAACCCTAGTTGCGCCCTAGTTGTGCCCTCGTTTCGCCCTAGTGGCGCCCTACTTGCACCCTAGTAGCACCCTGGTTTCTCCCTAGTTGCACCATAGATGCGTCCTACTTGAGCCGTACTTCTGTCCTAGTTCTCCCCTAGCTACACCTTAGTTGCACCTTGCTTAAGCCTCAATTGGACACTAGGGTGCCCTAATTGGGCTGTACTTGTGCCCTACTTGCACCCTAGTGGCGCCATAGTTGCGCTAAGTTGCGCCTCTTGCGCTCTAGTTGTGCCCTAGTTGCACCCTAGATTCTCCCTAGTTGCGCCCTAGTTGCGTCCTACTTGCACCCTAATTGTGTCCTAGTTACGCAATAGTTGTGTCCTAGTTGCACCCTAGTTGCGCCCTAGTTGCACCGTACTTGTGCCCTAGTTGTGCCCTACTTGCAACCGAGTTGTGCCCTAGTTGCGCCCTAGTGGCACCCTAGTTACACCCTAGTTGCGCTCCATCTGTGCCGTACTTGTGCCCTAGTTGTGCCCTAGTTACGCCCTAGTTGCGCCCTATTTGTGCCCTACATGCGCCCTAGTTGCGCCTTGGTTGTGCCTCAGTTGGGTACTAACTATGCGATAGTTGCACGGTTGTTGCGCCCTAGTTACACCCTAGTTGTGCCTTAGTTTTCCTGTACTTGCGCCCTAGTTACGCCCCAGTTGCGCTCTAGATTCACCCTAGTTGCGCCCTAGTTGCGCCCTAGTTACACCCTAGTTGTGCCTTAGTTTTCCTGTACTTGCGCCCTAGTTACGCCCCAGTTGCGCTCTAGATTCACCCTAGTTGCGCCCTAGTTGCGTCCTTGGTGCGTCCTAGCTGCGTCCTAGTAGTGCCCTAGTTGTGCTTAGTTGCACCCTAGATTTGTCCTAGTTGTGCCCTAGTTGCGTCCCAGTTGCGTCCTAGTTGCACCCTTGTTGCGCCCTACTTGTGCACTCCTTGCACCCTACTTACGCCCTAGTTTCACCCTAGTTGCACCCAGGTTGGGATGTAGTAGTGCCCTTGTTATGCCCTAGTTGCGTCCCAGTTGCGTCCTAGTTGCACCCTTGTTGCGCCCTACTTGTGCACTCCTTGCACCCTACTTACGCCCTAGTTGCACCCTAGTTGCACCCAGGTTGGGATGTAGTAGTGCCCTTGTTATGCCCTAGTTGTGTCCTAGTTGCGCCCTAGTTGCGTCTTAGCTGCACCCTAGTTGCGACCTAGTTTTTCCCTAGTTGCACCATAGTTATGCCCTCGTTGCTCCCTAGTTGCCTCTTGGTTACTCCTAGTTGCACCCTAGTTGTGCCCTACTTGCACCTTAGTTGCACCCTAGTTACGCCCTAGTTGCGCCCTAGTTGCGCCCTAGTTGTGCCCTAGTTGTGGCCTACTTACACCCTATTTGCATCCTAGTTGCGCCCAAGTTGCACCTTACTTGCGCCCTCGTTGCGCGCAAGTTACACCCTAGTTGCGCCCTAGTTGCACCCTAGTTGCGTCCTAGTTGCGTCCTCGTTGGACACTGCATGCATCCTACTTTTACCGTATTTGCACCCTAATTGGGACCTACTTGCGCCTTACTTGCGTCCTAGTTACGTCCTAGTTGTGCCTTAGTTGCGCCCTCGTTGCGCCCTAGTTGCGCCCTAGTTGCGCATCAGTTGGGTACTAGTTGAGACATAGTTGCACCCTAGTTTCACCCTAGTTGTAAGTTAGCTGGGCGCTAGTTGCACCCTAGTTGCGCAGGAGTTACGCCCTAGTTGCGCCTTAGTTTGGCAATAGTTGCACCCCAGTTGCACCCCAATTTCGCCTTAGTTATACCCTATTTGCGTCCTAGTTGGACCCAAGTTTTGTCCTAGTTGCGCCCTAGTTTTGCCCTAAATCCGTTCTACTTCCGTCCTAGCTACACCCTCGTTATACCCTATTTGCGCCTCCCTTCGGCACTAGCTACGCCGTAGTTGAGCTGTACTTGTGCCCTACTTGCACCCTAGTTTTGCCCTAGTTACGCCCTTGTTGCGCCTTCTTGCGCCTCAGTTAGGCACTAGCTACGCCCTAGTTGCCCCCTAGTTGTGCCCTTGTTGCGTCCTAGTTGTGCCCTAGTTGTGCCCTACTTGCACCCTAGTTGCGCCCTAGTTACGCCCCAGTTGCACCCTAGTTGCGCCATACTTGCACCCTGCTTGCGCCCTACTTGGAACCTAATTGCACTGTAGTTGCTCCCTAGATGCTCCCTAGTTGTGCCCTTGTTGCACCCTAGTTGTGTCCTAGCTGCGCCCTAGTTGTATCCTAGTTATGTCCTACTTGCACCCTAGTTGCACCCTAGTCACACCCTAGTTGCACCCTAGTTGCGCCCTAGTTGTGCCCTTGTTGCACCCTAGTTGTGTCCTAGCTGCGCCCTAGTTGTATCCTAGTTATGTCCTACTTGCACCCTAGTTGCACCCTAGTCACACCCTAGTTGCACCCTAGTTACGTCCTAGTTACTCCCTAGTTGCGTCCTTGTTGCGCCCTAGTTGCACCCTACTTGCACCCTACTTGCGCCCTAGTTGCGCCCTTGTTGCACCCTAGTTGCACTCTATTTGCACCCTAGTTGCGCCCTAGTTGCGTCCTTGTTGCGCCCTAGTTGCACCCTACTTGCACCCTACTTGCGCCCTAGTTGCGCCCTTGTTGCACCCTAGTTGCACTCTATTTGCACCCTAGTTGCGCCCTAGTTATGCCCTACTTGCACCCTATTTTCACCCTACTTGCGCCCTAGTTTCTCCTTAGTCGCGCTCCATGTGTGCCCGAGTTGCGCCCTAGTTGTGTCCTAGTTATGTCCTACTTGCGCCCTACTTGCGCCCTCGTTGCACCCTAGTTGAGCTTCAGTTGGGCACTAGCTACGTCCTAGTTACGCCCTAGTTGCACCCTAGTTCCACCCTTGTTGCGTCCTAGTTATGCCCTAGTTGCGTAGTAGTTGTGCCCTAGTTGCGCCATACTTGCGTCCTAGTTACACCCTAGTTGTGCCCTAGTTGGGCCTCAATTGTGCTCTAGCTGCATCATTTTTGTGCCCTAGTTATGCCCTAGTTGCGCCCTACCTGAGCCCTAGTTGCGCACTGCTTGCGCCTTACTTGCACCCTTGTTGCGCCCAAGTTGTGCCCTAGTTGTGCCCTAGTTTTGCACTAGTTGCAGCCTACTTGTGCCCTACTACCCTACTTGTGCCCTAGTTGCGCCCTACTTGCGCCCTAGTTGAGTCCCGCTTGTGTCCTACTTCTGTGGTACTTCCACCCTAGCTACGCCCTAGTTGCACCCTACTTGCGCCTCAGTTGGGCCCTAGCTACGCCCTAGTTGGACCGTACTTTCTCCCTACTTGCGTCCTAGTTGCGCCCTAGTTGCGCCCTAGTTGCGCACTAGTTGCGCCCGAGTTGCTCCCTAGTTGTGGCCTTCTTGGGCCCTACTTGCGCCCTAGTTGCACCCTAGTTGCGTCCTAGTTGCGCCCTAGTTGCGCACTAGTTGCGCCCGAGTTGCTCCCTAGTTGTGGCCTTCTTGGGCCCTACTTGCGCCCTAGTTGCACCCTAGTTGCGTCCTAGTTGCGCCCTAGTCGCACCCTAGTTGCGCCCTAGTTGTGCCCTAGCTGCGTCCTAGTTACGCCCTAGTTACGCCTTAGTTGTGCCCTGGTTGCGCCTCAGTATCGGCTGACTCGGAATCAAGAACACTCATCCATGTGCACGTGGCACACCCATGTGGACTTCAATGACCAAAGTCCCGGTCAAAAAATCCATGGCACGTGCCCTAGAGCATACGACTTAAGGTCTCTCAGCGTGCGTCTCGAGCCTCTCCAAGACGAAGGAGCCAGAATTTTGGCCGACCCGAAATTGAGAACATGCATCCATACGCACGTCGCACACCCGTATGGACATGGATGACCCAAGTCCTGCTTGAAAAATCCATGGCAAGCACCTTGGAGAATATGCCGTAGGGTCTTCAAGTGCGTTTCTTGAGCCTCTCCAAGACTGAGGGGTCGGAATCTGGGCTGAATCGAAATCAAGAAAACTCATCCATACGCACGTTGCACACCTGACCAGAATCCCTCGTGGGGTCGACGGGGCTCTCACCCTCTTTGAGGGTGAGATAGGGTGATAGCCTCCTGCAACTGGAAGGCTATCTCAGGTGAAATTCCTCACGCAAATGTGGACATCAATGGAATCCCTCCCTTGAAGGAAGGAAGGATGAATTTCAAGGTTCCAGGCGTCAACGAAGCGAGCAAGAGAACGCTACGTGAGCCGAGGGCTTGCTCCTCGCTCCCTGCACCACGTGTGGTTTAGAAGCAATCCGCTGCACCCGCTGAGATGCTTTCCGGATCGTCCACGTTATCAAGGAATCGCTGGAGGTGCACAAAAGAATGGCACAAAACAAGGCCTTGCGTGCATAGGAGTCCGTTGCTTACTCCGTCGGTAGAGCGCATTGCCACGGCTGTGGAATGAATCCCTCATTGATAGATGTGTAACGTGTTAGGTTACCCAATACGCAATGCGTAGCAACACAAGATCCCTCTCTCCATCCCGGCCCAAAGAGCCCGGAGGAGGTGCAGAACAAGTCGTTTCTTGGTGAAGCCAGTGATGACCCATCCAAAAAACATCCCCCATAGCTCCTGCTCTCATTGAGATTGGCTTGGGCCATGCAAGACTTTCTGCGTACACGTCCTGTGCTGATGGGGCCAAACTGAGCTGCCTCTCATCATTGCCAAGGCCAGATTTAGCTCTGCTTGGATCCCCTTGGGGAACCACGCTCCGCACGACTGACCCCGTCATCGGCACCAGAAAGCATTGCAGCTCCATCGTCGTCATTTGCATCCCTCTCGTGTATAGGGACCCTGGATCACTCGTAGTAAACACAATACCATGTCACCATCATGGTCACCTCATGCGCATCACAAGAATGGTGTGTGTCGGATCCCCAAGACTACCCGTCGCCCTAGGGTCCTCACAAGGCAACACCTGCTCCTTGCATACGACTTCCACTCACACAAGGTGTGTTCGGAGTCATGTTTTGAGTCGGCCCAAATTCCGGTCCCTTAGTCTCGGAGAGGCTCAACAGGCACGTTCAAGGACCCTACGCCGTATGCATCTGGGCACGTGCCATGGAATTCTTGAGGGGAACTTGTGTGATTGATGTGCACATGGGTGTGCGGCGTGCGTATGGATGTGTTTTCTTGATTTTGAGTCGGCCCAAATTCCGGCACTTAAGTCTTGGAGAGGCTCGACACGTGCGCTCAGAGACCATACGTCTTATGCTCCAGGACACATGCTACGGATATTTTGAGCGTGACTTGGGTCATCAGTGTCCATAGGGGCGTACGACGTGCATATGGATGAGTTTTCTCGATTTTGAGTAGGCCCAATTTCCGGCCCCTTACTCTCGGAGAGGCTCGACACGTGCGCTTGGAGACCCTACATCGTATGCTCCAAGGCGCGTACCAAGAATGTTTTGAGCGGGACTTGGGTCATCCATGTCCATATGGATGTTCAACATACGCATGGATGTGTTTTCTCGATTTTGGGTTGGCCTCTTAGTCTTGGAGAGGCTCCAGATGCGCGCTCGGAGACCTTACGTCGTATGCTCAATGGGATGTGCCCCGGGCTTTTTAAGCGGGACATGGGTCATTGCAGTCCACATCGGTGTGCGACGTGCGTATGGATGAGTTTTCTTGATTCCTGGTCGGTCGACACTGAGGCGCAACTAGGGCACAACTAGGGCGCAACTAGGGCGCAACTAGGGCGCAGCTAGGGCGCAACTAGGGTACAACTAGGACACAACTAGGGTGCAACAGGGGCGCAACTAGGGTGCAACTAGGACGGAACTGGGGTGCAACAGGGGTGAAAATGGTGCGTAACTGGGGTACAACTGGGGCGCAACTAGGGCACAACGAGGGCAAAGCTAAGGCGCAACTAGGGTGCAAGTAGGGTGCAAGTAGGACGCAACTAGGACGCAATTAGGGCGCAACAAGGGCGCAACTAGGGTACAACTAGGGCGCAAGTAGGGCGGAACTAGGGCACAAATATGGCACAACTAGGGTGCAACTAGGGCGCAACTAGGGTGCAAGTAGGGTACAAGTAGGGCCCAACTGGGGCAAAGTTAGTATCCAACTGAGGCGCAAGTAGGGTGCAACTAAGGCGTAGCTAGGACGGAAGTAGGAAGGAAGTAGGGCGCAACAAGGGTGCAGCTAGTGTGCAGCAAGGGCTCAACTAGGGCGCAAGTAGGGTGCATGTAGAGCAAAACTAGGATGTAACTAGGGTGCAACTAGGAAGCAACTAGGGCACAAAAAGGGTGCAACTAGGGCGCAAGTAGGGTGCAACTAGGGTGCAACTAGGGAGTAACTGGGGTACAACTAAAGTGCAACTAGGGCGCAAATAGGGTGCAACTAGGACACAACTAGGGCGCAACTAGGGCATAGCTAGTGCCCAACTGAGATGCAACTAGGGCGCAACTAGGACGTAAGTAGGGCGCAACTGGGGCACAACTAGGAAGTAACTAGGTTGGAATGAGGGCGCAAGTAGGGCGCAACTAGGGCACAAGTAAGACACAAGTACGGTGTAACCAGGATGCAATTAGGGCACAACTAGGGTACAAGGCCGTGACTAGGACACAACTAGGGCGCAACTAGGGCACAAGTAAGACACAAGTACGGTGTAACCAGGATGCAATTAGGGCACAACTAGGGTACAAGGCCGTGACTAGGACACAACTAGGGCGTAAATAGGGCGCAACTGCGGCACAACTAGGGCACAAATAGGACACAACTCGGGCGCAACTAGGGCGCAAGTAGGGCGTAACTAGGGCACAACTAGGGCACAAGTAAGGCGCAAGTCGGGCACAAGTACGACCCAACTAGGGCGTGGCTAGCTCCCAACTGAGGCCCAAGTAGGGCACTACCAGGGCGCAGGTAGGGCTGAAGTAGGACGCAAGAAGGGTGCAAGTAGGGTGCAACTAGTGCGTACCTAGGGTGAAACCAGGACGCAACTAGGGCGCAAGTAAGGCGCAACTAGGCAAAACAAGGGTGCAACTATGGTGCAACTAGGGTGCAAGTAGGGTGAAATTGGATGCAACTAGGGCGTAAGTAGGGGACAACTAGGGCACAACTAGGGTGCAACTAGGGCGTAGCTTGTGCCTAACTGAGGCACATGTAGGACGGAACTAGGGTGCAACTAGGACTCAAGTATGTCGCAACTAGGTTGTAACTACGGCGCAACTAGGGTGCAACTAGGGCGCAAGTAGGGTGCAACTAGGGTGCAACCAGGGCATAACTTGGGTGTGGCAAGTGCCCAACTGAGGCGAAACTAGGGTGCAACTAGGGCGCAAGTAGTGCGCAAGGAGGGCGCACTAAGGGCACAACTAGGGTGCATCTATGGCAAAACTAGGGCGCAACTATCGCACAACTAGTGCGTAACTAAGCGGCAACTTGGACAAAACTACGACAAAACTAAGGTGCAACTAGGGTGAGATTAGGGTGCAGCTAGGGTGCAACTAGGGTGCAACTAGTGACCAACTGAGGTGCAACTAGGACACAACTAGGGCACAATTAGGGCGCAAGTAGGGAGCAACTAGGGCGCAACTAGGGCGGAACTAGGGCGCGACTAGGGTGCATGAAGGGTATAACTAGGACGCAAGTAGGGTGGCCTAGTTGCGCCCCAGGAACTAGGGCGCAACTAGGGCGCAACTAGGCCGCAACTAGGGTGCAACTAGGGCGCGATCACGGTGCAACTAGGGTGCAACTAGGGTGCAACTAGTGCGCAACTAAGGCGTTACCAGGGCACAAGTAGGGCGCATCTAGGGTGCAACTAGGGTGTAACTGGGACACAAATGGGGCACAACTAGGACGTAAGTAGGATACAACTAGGGTTCAATGAGGGCGTAAATAGGGCGCAACTAGGCCGCAAGTAGGAAGTAAGTAGGACCCGACTAGGGCTCATTTAGGGCGCACCTAGGGTGCAACTAGGACGTGAGTAGGGCACTCATAAGGCGCAACTAGGGCGCAACTAGGGCACAATTACGGTGTAGCTAGGGCATAACTAGGGCGTAGCCAGTGCCAAACTGAGGTGCAAGTATTGCACAACAAGGATATAACTAGGGCACAACTAGGGCACAACTAGGGCACAACTAGGGTGCCACTAGGGCGCAACCAGGGTGTATGTACAACCCACCTAGGGCCTAGCTAATTCCCAACTGAGGCACAAGTAGGGTGCAACTAGGGCGCAATTAGGGCGCAACTGGGTCATAACTAGGGTGAAAACAAGGTGCAACTAGGGCAAAACTAGGGCGCAACTAGAGCGCAACTACGGTGCAAGTAGGGCATGAGTATGACACAACTAGGGTGCAAGTAGGGCTTAAATAGGACGCTACTAGGGTACAACTAGGTCGTAGCTAGTTCCCAACTAAGTCGCAACTAGGGCGCAACTAGGACACAAGTAGGGCGCTAGTAGGGCACAACTAGGGTGCAACTAGGGTGCACCTAGGGCTCAACTAGGGCGTAAGTTGGGCGGAACCAAGGCGCAACATGGGCACAACTAGGGCATAGCTGGTGCCCAACACAGGCGCAACTAGGGTGCAACTAGAGCGCAAGAATTGCGCAAGTAGGCTGCAATTTCGGAAAAAACTAGGGTGCAACTAGGGCGCAACTAGGATGCAAGTAGGGCACAACTAGGATCCAAGTAGGACACAACTAGGGTGCAAATAGGGTGCAACTAAGGCAAAACTAGGGAGGAACTAGAGCGTCACTAGGGAGAAACTAGGGCACAACTAGAACGTAACTAGTTTCCAACTGAGGCAGAACTAGGGGGAAACTAGGGCACAAGTAGGACGCAAGTAGGGCACAAGCAGGGTGCAATTAGGGCACAATTAAGGTGCAACTAGGGCGTAACTAGGGTGAGACTAGGGAGCAACTGTCACTCCGCACTTGGCCACGGTCTAGAGTAAACGGCGCAGACAGGCAAACCGCCGACCGCCCTTGGTATTTCAACCAAGGTAGAGATCACCCACGGAGTGGTGTTTCCACACTGAAAGGTTCACTTAGCTTGTCCCAACCGTGGCCGGAGAGTGTTCCAAACTCTCACCCAACTGGCAATGCTACACACCAAAGTGTGCACTTGCACTTGTTCTTTACCCTCTTTCTTGGTGGCCAACAAGGGATTAGTTTTCTCCCAAGTCTCAAGAGTAAGAGATGATATGATATCACATGCAAATGACAGGCCTTATATAGTCTCTGGTCAGTGCTCCCAGTGGCTCCTTGGAGGGGGCCTCCCCCCAAGGCCACCCTAGACAATGTCATCAGCTTTGATGACATGGCACCCTCTGTGACCGCCAAGTGGCGCTTGATCCACCTTGGACCTTAGAGGCTTCTAGGAAGCTTCCTTGGCCCTTTCTAGTCACAAAGAAAAGTTGGTCCTGGCGGGATTTGACCCCGGACCTCTCGCTTGTGAGATNTTGGTCCGCCTGGAGAGGGTGTCCTTGAACGCGATGTCCATCGCGCTCTGGTTGTCGACGTGGATGACCGTGGCCTCCTTCTGTGGTGCGTGCATCTCAGCGAGCAAGCTGCGTAGCCACTGTGTCTCCTTGCACACCTCAGACAGCGCCACGTACTCAGCTTCTGCGGTTGAGATGGAGACACAGTCCTGCTTGCGGCTGGCCCACGACACAGCGCCGCCGTTCACAAGGCACACAAAGCCCGAGGTGGACTTCCTATCATCCACGTTGCCTCCAAAATCTGCGTCGGTGTAGCACTTGAGGTGCAAAGGGTCTGTTCCTTGAAGGCCGCCGTACTGCAGCCCCATGTGCCGTGTCTTGTTGAGATAGCGCAAAGTGCGCTTCACGGCCTGCCAGTGGAGTGGCCCAGGGTTGGCCACGAACCGACTGACTAGCCCCACAGCAAAGGAGATGTCCGGCCGCGTGCCAACCATGGCATACACGATGCTACCCACCGCAGACTGGTACGGCACATCCTGCATTTCGCGGCGCTCGGCTTCCGTGCTGGGGGAGTGGGCGGAGGTGAGATTGCACTTCGTGGGGAGAGGGGTGCTGAGGGGTTTGGCGTCTTCCATGCCATAGCGCCGAAGCACCTCTGAGATGTACTTCGTNGCCCATGTCCTTCATCTGAAACCGCCCATGCAGATTCTCCTTGAGGGCCTCGAGGGCCTTCATGGAGGTGGAGGCCAGAATCAGGTCATCCACGTACAGCGCTACCAGCAACAGTCCCTGGTCATCCGCACGCACATACACACTGGGGTCGTTGTGGCAGTGCGAGAAGCCAAGGCCAGCCATGAAGTTGTCCATCTCCTTGTACCAGATTCTTGGGGCCTGTTTCAGCCCGTAGAGCGCCTTGATGAGGCGACACACCTGCCCGGGTTTCGCCTTGACACCCTCGGGTACCTCCATTAGTATCTCCTTGTCAAGCTTCCCATAGAGGAAGGCGGTCTTGACGTCCATCAAGTGGATTTCCATGTTGCGTGCCGCGGCCACAGCCAGCAAGGTGCGGATGGAGGGGAAGGACGCGACAGGAGAGTAGGTCTCATCGTACTCAGACCCTGCTCTCTGCGAGAACCCCTTCGCGACGATCCTTGCCTTGTACTTGTCGATGCTGTTGTCTTGCTTGCGTTTGACGCGTAGGAACCACTTCACGCCCACCACGTGTGCGTTTGGTGGTCTGTCCACCAACACCCACGTTCCATTCTCCTCGATGGAGGCGAGCTCGCTCTCCATCGCCTCCTTCCACTTAGCGGCGTCCGGCCGCGAGAGAGCCTCGGCGATGGTAGCCGGCTCTCCCTGCGCAAGACACGACCAGCTCAGGCCAGTCCACTCGGCCTTCCCTCCGTCGTACTGCTTCGCAGGCTTTGCTTGGCGCTCACTGCGCCGACGTGGTGCTGGTGCT
>SZWC01001480.1:200249-216799 GCA_023375785.1 Penium margaritaceum
CCCTAGTTGCGCCCTAGTTGCGCCCTAGTTGCGCCTTAGTTGTGCCCTACTTGCACCCTACTTGTAACCTAGTTGCACCCTAGTTTGGCCTCAGTCGAGCCCTACTTACACCCTAATTGCACCCTAGTTGCGCCCTCATTTAGCCTCAATTGTGCACTAGCTACGCCTTAGTTCCGCCCTAGTTATGCCCTAGTTCCTCCCTACTTGTGCTCTAGTTGTACCCTACTTGCACCCTACTTGCGCCATGCTTGCACCCTAGTTGTGCCCTTGTTTCGCCCTTGTTGTATCCTTCCTGTGTCCTAGTTGCGCCCTAATTGTGCCATACTTGACACTAGCTATGCCCTAGATACCCCCTAGTTGCACCCTAGTTTCGCCATACTTGTCTCCTAGTTGCCCCCTACTTGTTCCCTACTTGGGCACTAGTTGCGCCCTAGTTATGCACTAATCTTGCCCTAGTTGCGTCCTGCTTACGCCCTAACTGCTCCATGGTTGTTCCCTGCTTGCCTCCTACTTCCATCCTACTTCCGCCCTAGTAGCGCCCTACTTGCACCTTACATGCGCCTCAATTGGGTACTAGCTACGCCCTTTTTGGGCCATATTTGCGTCATACTTGCGCCCTAGTTGCGCCCTACTTGCACTATACTCACACCTTAGTTGGGCACTAGCTACACCCTACTTACGCCCTAGTTGTACCTTAGATGCACCCTGCTTGCGCCCTAGTTATGGTAGAGTTAAACCCTAGTTGCACCCTAATAGCATCCTAGTTGCATCCTAGCTACGCCCTAGTTACATCCNGTTGTGCCTAGTTGCACCCTAGTCGTCCTAGTTTGACCATAGTTGCGTCCTATTGGGACCCTACTTCCATGTTACTTTTTCCCTAGCTGCGCCCTAGTTGTGCCCTAATTGCGCCTCCGTTGGACACAAGCTACGCCCTAGTTGGGCCATAGTTGCACCCTACTTGCACCCTGGTTGCGCCCTAGTTGTGCCCTAGTTGTACCCTGCTTAGGCCTCTGTTGGGCACTAACTAGTTGCACCCTAGTTCTGCCTTCACCCTAGTTGGGCCTTAGTTGCGCCCTAGTTGTACCCTAGTTGCGTCCTGTTTGCGCCTCCGTTAAGCACTAGCCACACCCTAGCTGCGCCCAAGTTGCGCCATAATTGTGTCCTACTTGTGCCCTTGTTTCGCCCTACTTGGGTCCTGGTTGTGTCCTTGTTGCACCTTAGTTGCGTCCTACTTACGCCCTACTTGCGACCTAGTTACGCCCTGGTTGCGCCCTAGCTGCACCCTACTTGCAGTCTATTTGCGCCCTAGTTACACCATAGTTGTACCCTAGTTGTGCCCTAGTTTCGTCCTAGTTGTGCCCTAGTTGCACCCTAATTATGCCCTACGTGCACCCTTGTTGCGCCCTAGGTGTGCCCTACTTGTGCCTTAGTTACGCCCCATTTGCACCCTAGTTGCGCCCTAGTTGCGCCCTAGTTGCGCCCTAGTTGCGCCTTAGTTGTGCCCTACTTGCACCCTACTTGTAACCTAGTTGCACCCTAGTTTGGCCTCAGTCGAGCCCTACTTACACCCTAATTGCACCCTAGTTGCGCCCTCATTTAGCCTCAATTGTGCACTAGCTACGCCTTAGTTCCGCCCTAGTTATGCCCTAGTTCCTCCCTACTTGTGCTCTAGTTGTACCCTACTTGCACCCTACTTGCGCCATGCTTGCACCCTAGTTGTGCCCTTGTTTCGCCCTTGTTGTATCCTTCCTGTGTCCTAGTTGCGCCCTAATTGTGCCATACTTGACACTAGCTATGCCCTAGATACCCCCTAGTTGCACCCTAGTTTCGCCATACTTGTCTCCTAGTTGCCCCCTACTTGTTCCCTACTTGGGCACTAGTTGCGCCCTAGTTATGCACTAATCTTGCCCTAGTTGCGTCCTGCTTACGCCCTAACTGCTCCATGGTTGTTCCCTGCTTGCCTCCTACTTCCATCCTACTTCCGCCCTAGTAGCGCCCTACTTGCACCCTAGTTGCGTCCTACTTGCGCCCTAGTTGTACTCTAGTTGTGCCCTAGTTGCCCCCTAGTTGTGCCTCAGTTAGGCACTAGCTACGCTTAAGTTGTGCCCTAGTTGCCCCCTAGTTGTGCCTCAGTTAGGCACTAGCTACGCTTAAGTTGTGCCCTAGTTGCCCCCTAGTTGTGCCTCAGTTAGGCACTAGCTACGCTTAAGTTGTGCCCTAGTTGCCCCCTAGTTGTGCCTCAGTTAGGCACTAGCTACGCTTAAGTTGTGCCCTAGTTGCCCCCTAGTTGTGCCTCAGTTAGGCACTAGCTACGCTTAAGTTGTGCCCTAGTTGCCCCCTAGTTGTGCCTCAGTTAGGCACTAGCTACGCTTAAGTTGTGCCCTAGTTGCCCCCTAGTTGTGCCTCAGTTAGGCACTAGCTACGCTTAAGTTGTGCCCTAGTTGCCCCCTAGTTGTGCCTCAGTTAGGCACTAGCTACGCTTAAGTTGTGCCCTAGTTGCCCCCTAGTTGTGCCTCAGTTAGGCACTAGCTACGCTTAAGTTGTGCCCTAGTTGCCCCCTAGTTGTGCCTCAGTTAGGCACTAGCTACGCTTAAGTTGTGCCCTAGTTGCCCCCTAGTTGTGCCTCAGTTAGGCACTAGCTACGCTTAAGTTGTGCCCTAGTTGCCCCCTAGTTGTGCCTCAGTTAGGCACTAGCTACGCTTAAGTTGTGCCCTAGTTGCCCCCTACTTGCACCCTACTTGTACTCTAATTGCATCTCACTTGCACCCTGGTTGTGGCCTAGTTGCGCCCTACTTGCGCTATACTCACACCTTAGTTGGGCACTAGCTACACCCTACTTACGCCCTAGTTGTACCTTAGATGCACCCTGCTTGCGCCCTAGTTATGGTAGAGTTAAACCCTAGTTGCACCCTAATAGCATCCTAGTTGCATCCTAGCTACGCCCTAGTTACATCCTAGTTGCACCCTAGCTACACACTAGTTGTACCCTAGTTAGGCCTTACTTGTACCCTAGTTACGTCCTATTTGCGCCCTACTGCACCCTAGTTGCGTCCTACTTGCGCCCTAGTTGCGTCCTACTTGCATTCTGGTTGAGCCCTAGTTGTGCCCTACTTGCACCAAACTTCCATCCTAGTTGTTTCCCAGTTGCACAATTATCGTGCTCTACTTGTGCACTAGTTGTGTCCTAATTGCACCCTAGTTGCAACCTAGTAGCACCCTGGTTAAACCCTAGTTGGACCCTACTTGCGCCCTACTTATGCCCTACTTGTACCCTAGCTGAACCCTAGTTGCGCCCTAGTTGTGCCCTAATTGCGCCCTGGTTCCGACCTCGTTGCATCCTTGTTGCGCCCTAGCTACGCCCTAGTTGTACCCTAGATGCGCCCCAATTGTGTCATAGTTGTGCCCTAGTTGCGCCCTCGTTGTGCCCTAGTTGCGCCCTACTTGTGTCCTACTTATGCCCTAATTGAGCCCTTGTTTTGCCTCAGTTGGGCACTAGGTACACCATGGTTGTGCCTTACTTGCGTCTTAGGTGCATCCCCGTTGCGCCTTGGTTGCGCCCTATTTACGTCCTAATTACGCCCTACTTGCTCCCTACTTGCACCCTAGTTGCGTCCTAGTTGCGCTCTAGTTGCGCCATATTTGCGCGCTTGTTGCACCCTAGTAGGGCCCTATGTATACCGTAGTTGCGTCCTATTTGTGCCCTACTTGCGGCCTAATTGCGTCCTAGTTGCACCCTGTCCCCTAGTTACGTCCTAGATGTGCCCTAGTTTCGTCTTATTTGTGCCCTTCTTGCAGCCTAGTTATGCCCTAGTTGTGACCTAATTGTGCCCTAGCTATGCCCTACTTCTACCCTACTTCCTTCCTGCTTTTGTCCTACCTATTCCCTAGTTGCGCCCTACTTGCGCCTCAGTTGGGCACTAGCTACGCCCTAGTTGGGTCGGACTTACGCCCAACTTGCGCCCCAGTAGCGCTCTAGTGGCGGCCTAGTTGTACCCTACTTTCGCCTCAGTTGGGCACTAGCTACGTCCTAGTTGCACCCTAGTTTTTCCCTAGTTGTGTCCTGGTTGTTCCTTAGTTGTACCCTTGTTCTGCTCTAGTTGCGCCGTGATTGTGCCCTAGTTACACCCTAGTTGCGTCCTACTAGCGCCATGCTTGTGCCCTACTTGCAACCTTCGTGCGCCCTTCTTACGCCCTAGGTGCGCCCTAGTTACGCCCTAGTTACGCCCTAGTTGTGTCCTAGTTGAGCCCTCGTTCCGCCCTAGTTACGCCCTAGTTGTACCTTAGCTATGCCCTACTTACACCCTAGTTGTGCCCTAGTTGCACCCTAGTTACACCCTAATTGCGCCCTAGTTGCACCCTAGTTGCGCCCTAGTTGCACCAAAGTTGTGCCCTAGTTGTACCTTAGATGTGCCCTAGTTGTGCCCTAGTTGCGCCCTAGTTACGCCCTTCTTGCATCCCAGTTACGCCTTTCTTGCGCCATAGCGGTGCCCAAGTTGCACCCTAGTTGCGCCCTAGTTGCACCCTAGTTGCGCCCTACTTACGCCCTTCTTGTCTCCTAGTTGCACCCTAGTTGCGCCTCAGTTGGATACTAGTTGTGTCCTAGTTACGTCCTAGTTACGCCCTTGTTGTGCCCTATTTTCACCCTAGTTGCGCCCTAGTTACGCCCCTATTACGCCCTACTTGCACTCTACTTGTGCCCTAGTCATGCCCTACTTACGCCCTAGTTGCGCCCTAGTTGCACCCTAGTTGCACCCTAGTTGCACCCTAGTTGCACCCTAGTTGCACCCTAGTTGCACCCTAGTTGCACCCTAGTTGCACCCTAGTTGCACCCTAGTTGCACCCTAGTTGCACCCTAGTTGCACCCTAGTTGCACCCTAGTTGCACCCTAGTTGCACCCTAGTTGCACCCTAGTTGCACCCTAGTTGCACCCTAGTTGCACCCTAGTTGCACCCTAGTTGCACCCTAGTTGCACCCTAGTTGCGCCTCAGTTGGATACTAGTTGTGTCCTAGTTACGTCCTAGTTACGCCCTTGTTGTGCCCTATTTTCACCCTAGTTGCGCCCTAGTTACGCCCCTATTACGCCCTACTTGCACTCTACTTGTGCCCTAGTCATGCCCTACTTACGCCCTAGTTACGTCCTTGTTGTGCCCTAGTTGTACCCTATTTGTGCCCTACTTGCACCCTAGTTGCACTCTGGTTATGCCTCAGTTGGACACTAGTTCAGCCCTAGTTGTGCCCTAGTTGCGCCCTACTTGTGCCCTAGTTGCGCCCTTTTTACACCCTAATTATACCCTAGATGCGTCCTAGATGCGCCCTAGTTCCGCCCTAGTTGTGTCCTAGTTGCGCCCTACTTGCGTCCTACTTGCACCCTGGTTGTGGCCTAGTTGCGTCCTAGTTGCACCTTAGTTGGACACTAGCTACGCCCTAGATTTGCCCTAGTGGCACCCTCGTTGAACCATACTTGTACCCTAGTTGCAGCATACTTGTGCCCTATTTGCACCCTAGTTGCACTCTAGTTCCGCCTTAGTTTCACATTACTTATGCCCTACTTGCATCCTAGTTACGCTGTAGATGCGCCCTAGTTGCGCTCTAGATGCGCCCTAGTCGCACCCTAGTTTTCTCATCCTGTCTTAGTTGCGCCCTAGTTGTGCCCTAGTTGTCCCCTTCTTGCGGCCTACTTGTGTCCTATTTGCGCCCTAGTTGCACCCTAGTTGCTCCTCAATTAGGCACTAGTTGTGCCCTAGTTGTCCCCTTCTTGCGGCCTACTTGCGTCCTATTTGCGCCCTAGTTGCACCCTAGTTGCTCCTCAATTAGGCACTAGTTGTGCCCTAGTTGTGCTGTTATTACGGCCTATTTTTGCCTTCATTGCGCCCATGTTGAGTCCAAGTTGCTCCCTACTTTCTCCCTACTTGTGCCCTAGTTGCGTCTCAGTTAAGCTCTAGTTGCACCCTATTTGCACCCTTGTTGCGGCCTATTTGTGCCTTCATTGCGCCCATGTTGAGTCCAAGTTGCTCCCTACTTTCTCCCTACTTGTGCCCTAGTTGCGTCTCAGTTAAGCTCTAGTTGCACCCTATTTGCACCCTTGTTGCGGCCTATTTGCGCCCTAGTTGCGCCCTAGTTATGCCCTACTTGCGCCCTAGTCTCGCCCTAGATACACCCTAGTTGTGTTGTAGTTGTGTCCTACTTGCGCCCTAGTTCCACCCTAGTTATGCCTTGGTTACGCCCCGGTTGCGTCCTAGTTCCGCCTTAGTTGCACCATAGTTGCGCCCTAGTTGCACCCTAGTTGCGCTCTAATAGTGCGCGAGCTGGGACCTACTTGCGCCCTATTTGCGCCCAAGTTTCCTCTCAGTTGGACACTAGCTACATCCTATTTGAACCCTAGTTGTGTCCTGGTTGCGCCCTAGTTCCATCCTTGTTGCGCGCTAGTTGCGCTCTACTTGCGCACTAGTTGTGCCCTAGTTGCCCCCTAGTTGTGCCTCAGTTAGGCACTAGCTACGCTTAAGTTGTGCCCTAGTTGCGCCCTGGTTCCACCCTAGTTGTACCCGAGTTGCGCCCTTCTTGCGACCTACTTGCGTCCTAGTTGCGCCCTAGTTGCGCCTTAGTTGGACACAAACTTCGCCATATTTGCGACCTACTTGTGCCCTAGTTGTGTCCTATTTGTGTCCTATTTGCGCACTAATTACGTCCTAGTTGTGCCCTAGTTGAGCCCTAGATGCGCCCTATTTGCGCCCTAGTTGCGCCCTATTTGTGCCCTAGTTGCGCCCTAGTTACACCTCAATTGGACACTAGCTACGCCCTAGTTATGCCCTAGTTACGCCATTGTTGCGCCCTAGTTGTGCCCTAGTTGTGCCCTACGTGTACCCTTGTTGCACCCTACATGAATCCTACTTGCGCCCTAGTTGTACCCTAGTTGTGCCCTAGTTGTACCCTAGTTTTTCCCTAGTTACACCCAACATGCGCCCTTGTTGTGCCCTAGTTGTGCCCTAGTTGCACCCCAGTTGCGCAAAACTTGCATCCTACTAAGCCTTGCTTCCGTCCTAGTTGCGTCCTAGTTGTGCCGTACTCGCGCCTCAGTTGGACACTAACAACACCCTTGTTGCACCCTATTTGCGCCATATATGCGCCCTACTTGTGCCCTAGATGTGCATTAGTTGTGCCTTAGTTGTACCCTAGTTGCGCCCTAGTTGTGTCCAAATTGCTCCCTAGATTTGCCTTTGTTGCGCCCTAGTTGCGCCCTGATTGCGCTCTAGTTGCACACTAGTTATGCCCCAGTTCCTTCCTAGTTGCGCTTTAGTTGCTCCATAGTTGCTTCCTACTCATGCCCTAGTTACGCCCTAGTTGCGCCTTAGTTGTGCCCTAGTTGCATCCTACTTGCATCCTAGTTGTACCCTAATTGCGTCCTACTTGTGCCCTAGTTGTGCCAAAGGTGCACCCTAGTTGCACCCTAGTTGCACCTTAGTTACGCCTTCTTTGCACCTTAGTTGCACCCTATTTGCACCCTAGTTGTGTCCTAGTTGCGCCCTAGTTTTACCTTAGTTGCACCCTATTTACACCCTCATTGTACCCTACTTGCCCCCTAGATGCACCCTCATTGAACCCTAGTTGCGTCCTAGACACGCCCTAGTTGTGCCCTATCTACGCCCTACTTGCGCCCTTGTTGCTCCCTAGTTGCTCCTTAGCTGGGCACTAGCTACGTCCTAGTTGCACCCTAGATGTGTCAAAGTTGTACCCTAGTTGTGCCCTAGTTGCACCCTAGATGTGTCCAAGCTGTACCCTAGTTGTGCCCTAGCTGCACCCGAGTTGCGTCCTAGTTGCGCCCTAGTTGCGCTCTAGTTATGCCCTAGTTGCACACTACTTGCAACGTACTTGCGCCCTAGGTGTACCCTAGTTGCGCCTTAGTTGGGCACTAGTTACATCCTACTTGCGTCCTAGATGCGTCCTAGTTGCACCCTACTTGCACCCTAGTTGCGTCCTAGTTACGCCCTACTTGCGCCCTACTTGCGCCCTGCTTGCGCCCTAGTTACGCCCCAGTTGCGCCTTAGTTGGGCCCTAGCTACGCCCTAGTTGGGCCCTAGTTGTGCCCTAGTTGCGTCCTAGTTACGCCCTACTTGCGCCCTACTTGCGCCCTGCTTGCGCCCTAGTTACGCCCCAGTTGCGCCTTAGTTGGGCCCTAGCTACGCCCTAGTTGGGCCCTAGTTGTGCCCTAGTTGCGCACTAGTTGTGCCTTAGTTGCGCCCTAGTTGCGTCCTAGTTGCGCCCTGTTTTTCCCCTAGATGCGCCCTAGATGTGCCATACTTTTGCCTAGTCGCGTCCTAGTTACGCCCTACTTGCGCCCTACTTGCGCCCTGCTTGCGCCCTAGTTACGCCCCAGTTGCGCCTTAGTTGGGCCCTAGCTACGCCCTAGTTGGGCCCTAGTTGTGCCCTAGTTGCACTCTAGTTGCGCCTTAGTTGCACCATAGTTGCACCCAAGTTGCACCAGAGCTTCCCCCTAGTTGCATCCTAGTTGCGCCCTAGATGCGCCCTAGTTGCGCCTCAGTTGGGCACAATCTACGCCCTGTTGTACCCTAGTTGTGTCCTAATTGTGCCCTACTTGTGCCCTAGTTGTGCCCTAGTTGCGCACTAGTTGTGCCTTAGTTGCGCCCTAGTTGCGTCCTAGTTGCGCCCTGTTTTTCCCCTAGATGCGCCCTAGATGTGCCATACTTTTGCCTAGTCGCGTCCTAGTTACGCCCTAGTTGCGCCCTAGTTGCCCTTAGTTGCACCATAGTTGCACCCAAGTTGCACCAGAGCTTCCCCCTAGTTGCATCCTAGTTGCGCCCTAGATGCGCCCTAGTTGCGCCTCAGTTGGGCACAATCTACGCCCTGTTGTACCCTAGTTGTGTCCTAAGTGCGCCCTACTTGTGCCCTAGTTGTGCCCTAGTTGCGCACTAGTTGTGCCTTAGTTGCGCCCTAGTTGCGTCCTAGTTGCGCCCTGTTTTTCCCCTAGATGCGCCCTAGATGTGCCATACTTTTGCCTAGTCGCGTCCTAGTTACGCCCTAGTTGCGCCCTAGTTGCCCCTAGTTGCGACTTAGTTGTGCCTTAGGTGCACCCTAGTTGCGCACTACTTTTGCCCTAGTTGGGCCCTACTTGCAACCTACTTGTGCCCTAGTTGTGCCCTAGATTTGCCCTACTTACAACCTGCTTGCACCCTAGTTGTGCCCTAGTTGTGCCTCAGTTTGGCACTAGTTACACCCTCGTCGCGCCCTGTATGCGCCCTAGTGTCGTCCTACTTGCACCCTACTTGCGCCCTAGTTATGCCCTAGTAGCGCCCTTGTAACGTCCTAGGTGTGTCCTTCTTGCACCCCACTTGAACCCTAGTTGCGTCCTAGTTGCGCCCTAGTTGTGTCCTAGTTGCACCCTGGTTGCGCTTTAGTAGGTACTAGCTATGCCCTAGTTGCACCCTAGTTGCCCCTAGTTGTATCCTATTTGCACCTTAGTTTTGCCTTAGTTACATCATATTTTTGCCCTAATTGCACCCTAGTTGCGCCTTACTTGTACCCTAGTTGCACCAAGGTTGTGCCCTACTTGCACGCTAGTTGCGCCCAAGTTACGCCCTAGTTGCACCCTTCTTGTGCCCTGCTTGCGTCCTAGTTACGCCCTAGTTGCACAATAGTTTAGTCCTAGTTGCGCCCTAGTCATGCCCTATCTCCGTCATACTTCCGTCCTAGTTGTACCCTAGTTGCACCTCACTATGAAACTAGCTACATCGTAGTTGTGCCCTAGTTATGCCCTAGTTATGCCCTAGTTGTGCCCTAGTTGTGCTATAGACGCGTCCTAGTTGTGCCCTAGTTGCACCCGACTTGCCCCCTAGTTGCGTCCTAGTTTAGCCTAATTACGTCGTAGATGCGTCCTACTTGTGCCCTAGTTGCGCCCGAGTTAGCCTCTGTTGGACACTAGCTATACCCTAGTTATCCCCTAGTTACACCATAGTTGTGACCTACTTGTGCCCTAGTTGCGCCCGAGTTAGCCTCTGTTGGACACTAGCTATACCCTAGTTATCCCCTAGTTACACCATAGTTGTGACCTACTTGTGCCCTAGTTGCGCCCTAGTTGCGCCCTAGTTGCGCCCTACTTGCGCCGTAGTTGCACCCTAGTTTTGCCCTAGTTATGCTCTACATGTGCCCTACTTCCGCCCTAGCTCCGCCCTAGCTCTGCCCTACTTGCGCCTTAGTTGGACACTGGCTACACCCTAGTTCGACCGTACTTGCGCCCTACTTGCACCCTAGTTGTGTCCTAGTTGTGTTCTACTTGCGACCTAGTTGCGCCCTATTTGCGCCCTAGTTGTGCCCAACATCCATCCTAGTTTTGTCCTAGTTCTACCCTTCTTGTGCCCTAGTTGCGCCTGAGTTACACCCTAGTTGGGCTCTAGTTGTACCGTCGTTACGCCCTAGTTGTGCCCAACATCCATCCTAGTTTTGTCCTAGTTCTACCCTTCTTGTGCCCTAGTTGCGCCTGAGTTACACCCTAGTTGGGCTCTAGTTGTACCGTCGTTACGCCCTAGTTGTGCCCTTGTTGTGCCCTAGTTGTGCCCTAGTTGCACCCTACTCGCGCCCTAGTTACGCCCTACTTGCACCCTAGTTTCACCCTAGATGCACCCTAGTTGCACCATAGTTGCACCCTACTTGCACCCTACTTATGCCCTACTTGCATTACTACGGTGCAACTAAGGCGCAACTAAGGCGCATCTAGGACGCAAGGAGGGTGCAAGTAGGGCACAAGTAGAGCGTAACTAAGGCCCAAGTACGGCCAAACTAGGGCATAGGTAATGCCCAACTGAGGTGCATGTAGGGCACAACCAGTGCGTAGTTAGGGCAAAAGTAGGGCGCATGTAGGGTGCAAGTCGGGTGCATCTAGAGTGCAATTTAAGCGCAACTAAAGCCCAAGTAAGGCACAACTAGGGAAAAACTAGTGTGCAACTAGGGCGCAATAAGGGCAAAATTAGGGCGTAACTAGGGCGCAAATAGGGTGCAAGTAGGGTACAAGAAGGACGCAACTAGGATGCAACTAGGGCGGAGCTAGTGCCCAACTGAGGCGCAACTAAGGCGCAACTGGGGCACAACTAGGGTGTAACTAAGGCGCAACAAGGGCACAACTAGGGTACAATTAGGGCTCAACTAGGGCACAACTAGGGCGCAACTAGGACGCAACTAGGATGCAACTAGGATGCCCTAGGGCACAAGTAGGGCGCAAGTAGGGTGCAAGTAGCGCGCAACTAGGGCACAACTTGGGTACAACAAGGGCACAACAAGGGTACAACTTGGGTACAACTAGGGCACAACTAGGACACAACTTGGGTACAACTAGGGCATAACTTAAACGTAGTTAGTGCCCAACAAAGGCGCAAGTAGGTCGCAACTAGAGAGCAACTAGGGCGCAACTAGGGTGCAAATAGGGCGTGATACGACCAAACTAGGGTGTAGCTAATGTCCAACTGAGGCGCAAGTAGGGCACAAGCAGGGCACAGCTAGGGCAGAGGTAGGACAGAAGTAGGGCGCAACTAGGGTGCAACTAGGGAAAAACTAGGGCAAAACCAGGGTGCAACTAGGGCACAACTAGGACACAAGTAGCGCGCAACTAGGGTGCAAGTAGGGCGCAACTAGGGTGCAACTAGGGAAAAACTAGGGCAAAACCAGGGTGCAACTAGGGCACAACTAGGACACAAGTAGCGCGCAACTAGGGTGCAACTAGGGCGCAAGAAGGATGCAACTAGGGCACAACTAGGGCATACCTTCTGCCCAACTGAGGTGCAAGTAGAGCGCAAGTAGGGGCCAACTAGGGCGCAAGTAGGACGCAACTGTGAGCAATAAGGTTACAAGTAGGGTGCAAGTAGGGCACAACTAGGGCACAACGAGGGCACAAGTAGAGCGCAACTAGGGCGCAACTAGGGCGCAACTAGGTTGCAACAAGGGTGTAGCTAGTGCCCAATTGAGGCATAACTAGGGCGCAACAACGACGCAACAAGGAAGCAAGTAGAGCGCAACCAGGACGCAACTAGGGCGCAACTAGGGCACAACTGAGGCGCAACTAGAGCACAACTATGGCGCAACCATGATGCAACTAGGGCGCAACAATTGCCCGACTTAAGCGCAACTAGGACGCAACTAGGGCGCAAGTAGGGGGCAAGTAGGACGCGAGTAGGGCACAAATAGGGCGCAACTAAGGCGCAACTAGGGCAAGCACAACTAGGGTGCAACTAGGGTACAACTCGGGCGCAAACAGGGCGCAGCTATGGTGCAAGTAGAGTACAGCTAGGGCGCAACTAGGGCATAACTAGGGCGCAATTAGAACGCAAGTACGGAGCATCTTGGGCGAAACTAGGACGCAACTAGGGCACAACTAGGGCAAAAAAAGGGCACAACTAGGGGGCAACTAGGGTGCAACTAGGGTGGAATTAGGGCACAACTAGGGTGCAACTAAGGCGCAACAAGGGCGCAACTAGGGTGTATGTAGGGCGCAACTAGGGTGCAACGAGGGTGCAAGTAAGGTCCAAGTAGGGTGGAACTAGGGTGCAACTAGAGTGCAACTAGGGCACAACTAGAGTGAAACTAGGGTGCAGCTAGGGCACAACTAATGCTCAATAAGGGTGCAACCAGGTTACAAGTAGAGCGCAACTAGGATGCAACTAGGGCGCAATGAGGGCGCAACTACGGCGCAACTAGGTCGCAACTAGGGTGCAACTAGGGCACATCAAGGGTATAAGTAGGGCGCAAGTAGGGTGCAAATAGGGCACAACTAAGGCTCAACTAGCGCGCAATCTGGGTGCAACTAGGGTGTAAGTAGGGCTCCTGCAGGGCAAAACTAGGGTATAACAAAGGTGCAACTAAGGCACAACTAGGACGCGAGGACACAACTAGAGCACAACTAGGGTGCAACTACGGTGCAAGTAGGGCGCAAGTAGAGCGCAACTACGGCCCACGTATGCCCAAATTTGGCTGTAGCTAGTGTCCAACTGAGGTGCAAGCAAGGCACAACAAGGACGCAGTTTGGGTAGAAGTAGTGCACATTTAGGGCGCAACTAGGGTGCAACTAGAGTGCAATTTAAGGGCAACTAGAGCCCAAGTAAAGCGCAACTAGGGAGAATACAGTGTACAACTAGGGCGCAACAAGGACGCAAGAAGGGCGTAACGAGGGCGTAGCTAGGGCGCAAGTGGGGCACAACTAGGATGCAACTAGGGCGCAACTGGGGTGGAGCTAGTGCCCAACTGAGGCGCATAAGGAGCACAACTAGGGTGCAACTAGGGCACAAGTAGGGCGCAACTGGAGCACAACTAGGGCACAACTAGGGTTCAAGTAGGACAACTAGGGTGCAAGTAGAGCGCAACTAGGGCGCAACTAGGGCGCAACTAGGGTGCAACTAGGGCACAAGTAGGGCGCAACTGGAGCACAACTAGGGCACAACTAGGGTTCAAGTAGGACAACTAGGGTGCAAGTAGAGCGCAACTAGGGCGCAACTAGGGCGCAACTAGAGTGCAACTAGGGCGTAGCTAATGCCCAACTGAGGTGTCACTAGGGCGCAACTAAGTGGAAATGAGGGTGCAAGTAGGACGCAACTACGGCTCAACTAGGGCGCAACTAGGACGCATCTAGGGCGCAACTAGGGCTCAACTAGGGCGCAACTAGGGCGTAACTAGGACAAAACTAAGGTGCAACTAGGAGCCACTAGGCCGCAAGTAAGGCCCAAGTAGCACTCAATGAAGGTAAAACTAGGGCACGACTAGGTTTCCATTGGGGCGCAACTAGGGTGCAACTACTGCCAAAGTGAGGTGTAAGTAGGAAGCAACTACAGTGCAGGTTGGGCGCAAGTAGGGCGCAACTAGGGTCCAACTTTGGCGCAACTAGGGTACAACTAGGAAGCAACTAGGGCGCAAGTAGGACGTGACTAGGACGCAACTAGGGTGCAACTAAGGTGCAACTAGAGCGCAGGTGTGGCACAATCATGACGCAACTAGGGCGTAAGTATTGCCCTACTAAAGTGTAACTAGGACGCAACTAGGGTGCAAGTAGGGGGCATGTAGGGCGCAAGTAGGGTACAACTAGGGCACATCCAAGGCACAACTAGGGCACAAATAGGGTACAATTATGGTGCAACTATGGCGCAAATAAGTCGCAATGATGGCGCAAGTAGGGTGCAACTAGGGCGTAAGTAGAACGCAAGCAGGGAGTACCTAGGACGAAAGTAGGACGCAACTAGGGTGCAACTAGGGCAAAACTAGTGTGCAACTAGGGCACAACTAGGGCGCAATTAGGGCGCAACTAGGGCGCAACTAGGGTGCAACTAGGGTTCAAATAGGGCACAACTTGAGTGCAACTAGGGTACAAGTAAGGCCCAAGAAGGGCGCAACTAGGGTGCAAGTAGAGTGCAACTAGGGTGCAACTAGGGTGCAACTAGGGTGCAACTAGGGTGCAAGTAGGGTCCAAGTAGGGCGTAACTCGGGCGTTACAAGGGCGTAAGTAGGGCGCAAGTAGGGTGCAACTAGGGCACAACTAAGGACCAACTAGGGCTCAATGAGGGCACGACTAGGGTGCAACTAGGACGTCCGCAGGGGAAAAGAAAGGTGCAACTAAGGGGCAACTAAGGCGCAACTAGGATGCAAGGAGGGCGCAACTAGGGCGCAACTAGGATGCAAGTAGGGCGCAAGTAGGACGCAAGTACGACACAAGTACGTCGCAAGTAGGGCACAACTAGGGCGTAAATATGGCGCAACTAAGAAGCAACTAGGGCGAGAATAGGGCTTAACTAATGTGCAACTAGGGCGAGATTAGGGCTTAACTAATGTGCAACTAGGGACAACAAGGGCACAAGAAAGATGCAAGTAGGACGTAACTAGGGTGGATATAGGCTACATCTAGGATGCAACTGTGGTGCAACTGGGATGCACCTAGGGCAAAGCTAGGGTGTAAATAGGACACATGTAGGGAGCATCTAGGGCGCAACTACGGTGCAACTAGGGCACAACTAGGGCACAATTAGGGCACAACTAGGGTGCAACTAGGGCACAACTAGGGCGCAAGTAGGGCGCAATTTTGGTGCAATCG
Organism: Penium margaritaceum; assembly: GCA_023375785.1. NCBI lineage: Eukaryota > Viridiplantae > Streptophyta > Zygnematophyceae > Desmidiales > Peniaceae > Penium > Penium margaritaceum. Next base: position 215,323 of record SZWC01001480.1, read on the forward strand.
AGCTTCAACTAAGGCGCAAGTAGAGCGCAAGTAGGGCATAACTAGGGTGTAACTAGGGCGCAACTAGGGTACAACTAGGAAGCAACTAGGGCGCAAGTAGGGCGCAATTTTGGTGCAATCGAGCTTCAACTAAGGCGCAAGTAGAGCGCAAGTAGGGCATAACTAGGGTGTAACTAGGGCGCAACTAGGGTACAACTAGGAAGCAACTAGGGTACAACTAGGATGTACATAGGTCGACTGGAGGGTGTAATGAGGGTGCAACTAGGGCACATGTAGGGTGCAAGTAAGATGCAAGTAGGGCGCAACTAGGGAGCAACTAGGGCGCAAGTAGGGCATTACTAGGGTACAACTAGGGCACAACTAGGGTGCAACTAGGGCACATGTAGGGTGCAAGTAAGATGCAAGTAGGGCGCAACTAGGGAGCAACTAGGGCGCAAGTAGGGCATTACTAGGGTACAACTAGGGCACAACTAATGCGCAAGTAGGACCCAAGTAGGACGCAACTAGGGCGCAACTAGGGCGCAACTAGAGGGCAACTAGGGTACAACCAGGGTGCAACTAAGGCGCAACTAGGGTGCAACTAGGGCACAAGTAGGGTGCAAGTAGGGCGCAACTAGGGTGTAACTAGGGCGTAACTAGGGCTAAACTAAGGCACAACAAGGGGGCATCTAAGGCGTAACTAGGACGTAACTAGGGCGTAACAAGGGCGTAAGTAGGGTGCAACTAGGGTGCAACTAGGGCGCAATGAGGGTGCAACTAGGGCGCAACTAAGGAGTTATGTTTAATCAACCCACTTTTATACACTCCATAAACTATGTATAGTACTCCTCCGACATCTTCACTTCCTAGAATTCTTCTTATGTGTATGCAGTTATAACATTACGAGTTCCTTTGTGAACAAAGTACCTTCATTTCAAAGGGATTCACACACTTTTAACTTGAACTTTAATTAGTAATTCTTCGTCAATTCTACATAAAGTCAAAAACTCCCTAATTGTGTACGCTAACACTATTCTGTCTGAAAAAATTCTTTTGGGTGGTTCTGTCAAACATATTGTTTTCTAGGAACAACGCAAAGCCGCATGCTGCTATTTCTCTCGAATTGGGCCATGCAGCGGCTTTATGCATTGTTCGCAAGTGCCGCGTACGATGTTCGCTTGTAGTCGAGAGTCCCCCCCCCCGAGTGTATCGGCCGAATGCATAGGGTAGTGTATCATGGGGATCCGGAAAAATTCACACTAGTGCATCCCCTGACCTCGCCCGCACTCTCCTCCCCCCCTCATAATCTCGAGTGTATTGGGGGGTTGCATTGAGGAGTGTATCATGAACCATCACAAAAATGTACACAAGTGTATTTGTACACTTGTGTTTTAGATTTCGCATCCTCCAGATACACCACCCAATACACATCCGCAATACATTATCGAATGCGAGGGGGTGGGGGCAACCCACCCCCCCCCACCCCCCCCTTCCCCCT
>SZWC01001480.1:217503-236138 GCA_023375785.1 Penium margaritaceum
GGGGGGGGGGGGGGGGGCACCCCCCCCCTGCAAAGTGAAAAGTGTACCTGGGGAGTGTAGCGGTGCATGTATCTAGTAGAAAGCTGTACGAATACACATGTGTATTCACTTCTAAACATTAGATCTCGGTCGAGGTCGTCCATCAACCTGAATCGACGGTATTCGGCAACCAAGAAGAGCAAGGGTGATCAATCTGAAGCAAGAGGTGCTATTCGCACCTTCGCGAAACATGTAGGTCGTCCATCAACCTGAAGCATTACGTGCTATTCACACCTTTGCGAAACATGTAACCACACCCCGGTGAGAGGTCCCTCCCCCCTCCCCCTCCCCCCAGAATACCGCGAGTGGATTGGGGGAGTGTATCAGGAGGTGTATCTTGCAACCGTTGAATATTGTACACAAGTGTATTTTTACACTTGTGTGTTACAATGGTCACTCGTAGGATACACTGCCCAATACACCGACCAGATACAATTGATGAAATGGGGGGGGGGGGATGGGGGGCATCGACGATTGTCTATGAGTGATGATTATCCGGATGGTTATTCGCTACCATCGGACAGTAGATGGACATAAACGTGATCCTTAGATATTAAAAAATGTGATCCTTAGATCTTCAAAACTAACTCACCTCAATCGTAAACTGTCGGCGTCCAACGGTCACGGATGTAGCAGATAAAGAATATATATGTTAGTAAAATGTTCTACTCACACCCCGATAAGATGTACGTCCCCCACTCCCCTACCCCCCCCCCCCCCCCCCCCCCCCCCCCCCCCCTTCCCCCCCCCCCCCCCTTCCCCCCCCCCCCCCCTTCCCCCCCCCCCCCCCTTCCCCCCCCCCCCCCCTCCCCCCCCCCCCGAACACTGCAAGTGTATTGGTGAAGTGTATTCGGCAGTGTATCGAGAATACGTACAAAAATGAACATAAGTGTAATGACACACTACCCAATACATCAACGCAATGCATTTGGAGGGGGGGGGGGGACACGCGAGTGTTGACCAAAAGTTATTAACTACTACGACGTAGCATTCCGCACAACCATCGAGAAGCCCCAAAACACATAATCCGTTTTGCGTCGTATGACTCACAAAACGAGTAGAATTCTACGTCCGGCACATAGTTACAAACATAGTATTAACTGTCCGAAAATGACAAAGTATGTCACTATTTGTTTCAGTTGAATGAAACAAATATTCTAGGGAATTGAGTTCAAACGATTTCCGGGAATGCATTCTTTGATGAACTTCTAAGAAAGTCATGTGGTATTGTACATAAAAGCAACTGTGAACATGATTATAACTGGTAACTACCAAGAAACATTAACGATTGCCTAGGCTCTTATCCTGGAAGGATGCTCGCCATATGTTTTAACATTGTACACACATAATGCAGTGTGTAGATTTGGGATGATTGGGCATAAATGCAACTAGGGTGCAACTACGATGCAAGCATGACTTAACTAGGGTGCAACTAGGGCACAAGTAGGGTGCAAGTAGGGCGCAACTAGGCTGCAAGTACGGCGCAAGTAGGCCACAAATAGGGTGCAACAAGGGCGGAACCAGTGCGCAAATGGGACACTAGGGTGCGACTAGGGGCAACTAGGGCACAGGTACGGCTTGAGTTGGACGCAACTAGGGTGCAACTAGGGCGTAACTAGGGTGCAACTAGGGTACACCTGGGGTGCAACTAGGGCACAGGTAGGGAGCAAGTAGGGCGCAAGAAGGGCACAACTAGGGCGCAACTAGGTTGCAACTACGGCGCAACAAGGGCGCAACTAGGGTACAACTAGGGTGCAACTTGGGTGCAACTAAGGCGCAACTAGGGCGCAACTAGGGCGAAAGTAGGACGCAAGTAGGGAGCATCTAGAGTGCAACTAGGACGCAACTAGGGCACAACTAGGGCGCAACTAGGTCGTATGTAGGACGCAACTAGGGCATTATTAGGGCACAACAGGAGCACAACTAGGGTGTAGGTGGGGCCCAAGTAGGGTGAAACTAGGGCGCAACTAGTGTGTAACTAGGGCGCATCCAGGGCATAACTAGGGCGCAACTAGGGCACAACCAGGGTGCAAGTAGGGCGCAACTAGGGCGCAACTAGGGTGCAACTAGGGTGCAATTAGCGTGCAACTAGGGTACACCTAGGGCGCAACTAGGTCGTAACTAAACTACAACTAGGGCGTAAGTAGGGCGCAAGTAGGGTGCAACTAGGGGGCAGCTAAGGCGCAACTAGGGCGTAAACAGAGCGCAACTAGGGTGCAACTATGGCACAACTAGTATGTAACTAGGGTCCAACTAAGGCGCAACAAGGACGCAAGCAGGGTACAACTAGGGCATAGCTAGGGCGAAACTAGGGTGAAACAAGGGTTGAGGTAGGGTGCATGTCGGGTGCAACTAGGGCGCAAGTACGGTGCAAGTAGGTTGCAACTAGGTCGCAACTATGGCGTAACTAGGGCACAACTAGGGCGCAAATAGGGCACAACTAGGGTGCAACTAGGGCGCAAGTACGGTGCAAGTAGGTTGCAACTAGGTCGCAACTATGGCGTAACTAGGGCACAACTAGGGCGCAAATAGGGCACAACTAGGGTGCAACTAGGGGCAACGAGGGTGCAAGTAGGACAAATGTAAGGTGCAACTACGGCAGAACTAGGGTGCAACTAGGGTGAAACTAGGGCACATCTAGGGTGCAACTATGGTGCAACTAGGACACAACTAGGGCGCAATCACGGTGCAAGCAGGGTGCAACTAGGGCGCAACTAGGGCTCAACTAGCGCACAAATAGGACGCAAGTAGGGAGCATCTAGGGTGCAACTAGGACGCAACTAGGGCGCAACTATGGCGGAACTAGGGTGCAATTAGGGCGCAACTAGGGTGTAAGTAGGGGACAACTAGAGCGCAACCAGGGTGCAACTAGGGTGCAACTAGGGCGCATTGAGGGCACAACTAGGGCACAACTAGGACGTAAGTTGTGCACAACTAGGGCATAACTAGGATGCAAATAGGGTGAAGTAGGGCACAAAATAGGGCGCAACTACAGCAGAACTAGGGCACAAGTAAGCCGCAACTATGGTGCAACTAGGGTGTAACTAGGGCGAAATTAGGATTCAAGAAGAGCGAAACTAGGGCGCGACTAGGGCGCTACTAGGGTGCAACTAGGGCACAACTAGGGCAGTAACCAGTGGGCAACTAAGACGCAACTAGGGTGCAACTTGGGTGCAACTAGGGTGCAAGAACGGCAAAAGTAGGGCACAACTAGGGTGTAACTAGGGCTTATCTAGGGCACAACTAGGGGGCATCTAGGGTGGAACTAGGGCACAATGGGGGCGTAGGTTGGGCGCAACTAGGGCATAACTAGGGTGTAAATAGGGTGTAATTAGGGCACAACTAGGGTGCAACTACGACGCAAGCAGGACATAACTAGGGCACAACTAGGACAGAAGTAGGGTGGAGAAGGGCATAACTAGGTTGCAAGTAAAGTGTAAGAAGGGCACAACCAGGGCGCTACTAGGGCGCCACTAGGGGGCAAGTTAGGCACAACTAGGGTACAATTAGGGGCAACAAGGGCGTAGGTAGGGCGCAAGTAGGGCACAACTAGGGTGCAACTAGGGCGTTACCAGAGCGCAACTAGGGCGTAACTAGGGCGCAACTAGGGTACAACTGGGGTGCAACTAGGGCACAGGTAGGGAGCAAGTAGGGCGCAAGTAGGGCACAACTAGGGTGCAACTAGGGCGTTACCAGAGCGCAACTAGGGCGTAACTAGGGCGCAACTAGGGTACAACTGGGGTGCAACTAGGGCACAGGTAGGGAGCAAGTAGGGCGCAAGTAGGGCACAACTAGGGTGCAACTAGGGCGTTACCAGAGCGCAACTAGGGCGTAACTAGGGCGCAACTAGGGTACAACTGGGGTGCAACTAGGGCACAGGTAGGGAGCAAGTAGGGCGCAAGTAGGGCACAACTAGGGTGCAACTAGGGCGTTACCAGAGCGCAACTAGGGCGTAACTAGGGCGCAACTAGGGTACAACTGGGGTGCAACTAGGGCACAGGTAGGGAGCAAGTAGGGCGCAAGTAGGGCACAACTAGGGTGCAACTAGGGCGTTACCAGAGCGCAACTAGGGCGTAACTAGGGCGCAACTAGGGTACAACTGGGGTGCAACTAGGGCACAGGTAGGGAGCAAGTAGGGCGCAAGTAGGGCACAACTAGGGTGCAACTAGGGCGTTACCAGAGCGCAACTAGGGCGTAACTAGGGCGCAACTAGGGTACAACTGGGGTGCAACTAGGGCACAGGTAGGGAGCAAGTAGGGCGCAAGTAGGGCACAACTAGGGTGCAACTAGGGCGTTACCAGAGCGCAACTAGGGCGTAACTAGGGCGCAACTAGGGTACAACTGGGGTGCAACTAGGGCACAGGTAGGGAGCAAGTAGGGCGCAAGTAGGGCACAACTAGGGTGCAACTAGGGCGTTACCAGAGCGCAACTAGGGCGTAACTAGGGCGCAACTAGGGCGCAACTAGGGCGTAACTAGGGTGTAAATAGGGTGTAATTAGGGCACAACTAGGGTGCAACTACGACGCAAGCAGGACATAACTAGGGCACAACTAGGACAGAAGTAGGGTAGAGAAGGGCATAACTAGGTTGCAAGTAAAGCGTAAGAAGGGCACAACCAGGGCGCTACTAGGGCGCCACTAGGGGGCAAGTTAGGCACAACTAGGGTACAATTAGGGGCAACAAGGGCGTAGGTAGGGCGCAAGTAGGGCACAACTAGGGTGCAACTAGGGCGTTACCAGAGCGCAACTAGGGCGTAACTAGGGCGCAACTAGGGCGCAACTAGGTCGTAGCTAGGGTGCAATTAGGGCGCAGCTAGGCCGTAAGTAGGGTGCAAGTAGGGTGCAACTAGGGCGCAACTATGGCGCTACTAGGGCACAAGTAGGGCGCGACTAGGGTGCAACTAGGGTTTCTGTATGGTGCAAGTAGGGTGAAACTAGGGCACAACTAAGGAGCAACTAGGACGCAAGCAGGGCGCAACTAGGGCACAACTAGGGCATAACTAGGGTGCAAGTAGGACGCAAGCAGGGCGGAAGAAGGGCGCAACTATGGGACAACTAGGGCACAAGTAGGGCACAACTAGGGCGCAACTAGGGGCAACTAGGGCGCAAGTAGGGTGCAAGTAAGGCACAACTAGGGTGGAACTAGGGCGCAACTAGGGTGCAACTAGGGCACAACTAGGGTGCATCTATGGTGGAACTAGGACACAACTAGGGTGCAAGTAGGACGCAAGTAGGGTGCAACTAGGGCGCAATTAGGGCGAAACTTGGGCGCAAATAGAACGCAAGTAGGGAGCATCTAGGACGCAACTAGATCGCAACTAGGGCGCAACTAGGGCACAACTAGGGGCCAACCTGGGTGCAATTAGGGTGCAAGTTTGGCGCAGGTAGGGCGTAACTAGGGGGTAACTAGAGTGCAACTAGGGCACAACTAGTGCACAACTAGGACGCAAATAGGGCGCATCTAGGGTACAGGTAGGATGCAAAGAGTGTGCCTGACAGGCACAAATACGGAACAACTAGGGTACAAGTTGGGGGCAAGTAGGACACAAGTACGACACAACTATGGTAGAACTACAGCGCAACTAGGATGCAAGTAGGGCGCACCTAGGGTGCATTTGGGGCACAACTAGCGTGCTAGTAGGACCCAAGCAGGGCGCAATCAGTGCTCAACTAGGGCTCAACTAGGGCACAACTAGGACGTAACTAGGGCGCAACTAGGGCACAACTAGGGCGCAAGTAGGGCGCAACTAGGGCGTAACTAGGACGTTACTAGGGCTTAACTAGGACACAAAGAGGGTGCAACTAGGATGCAACTAGGGCATATGTACAACAAAACTAGGGCGCAAATTGGACGCAAACATCGCGCAACTAAGGTGCAACTGGGACGCAACTAGGACGCAACTAGGGTGTAACTAGGGCACAACTAGGGCACAACTAGGGCGGAACTACGGGACAAGTAGGGCGTAGCTAGGGTGCAACCAGGGCGTAAGTAGGGTGCAACTAGAGCGCAGGTAGGGCGCAACTAGGGCGCAACTAGGGCGCAACTAGGGCGCAACTAGGACGCAAGTAGGGCACAACTAGGGTACAACTAGGATGCAAGAAGGACGCAACTAGGGCGTAACTAGGGCGTACCTAGTGCCCAACTGAGGTGCAACTAAGGCGCAAGTAGGGGGCAACCAGGGCGCAAGTAGGGCACAACTATGAGCAACTAGGTTACAACTAGAGCGCAAGTAGGGCACAACTAGGGCACAACTAGGACACAAGTAGAGCACAACAAGGAGACAATTAGGGTAGAAATAGGGCACAACTAGAGCGTAGCTAGTGTCAACTCAAGGATAACTAGGGCGCAACCAGGGCGCAACTAGGACAGAAGTACAGCCCAACTAGGGCGCAACTAGGGCACAACTAGGACACAAGTAGAGCACAACAAGGAGACAATTAGGGTAGAACTAGGGCACAACTAGGACACAAGTAGAGCACAACAAGGAGACAATTAGGGTAGAAATAGGGCACAACTAGAGCGTAGCTAGTGTCAACTCAAGGATAACTAGGGCGCAACCAGGGCGCAACTAGGACAGAAGTACAGCCCAACTGTGGCGCAACTACGGTGAAACTATGGTGCAACCAGGGCGCAACTACGGCGCAACTAGGGTGCAACAAGAGTGCAACTAAGGTGCAACAAGGGCGCAANAACTATGAGCAACTAGGTTACAACTAGAGCGCAAGTAGGGCACAACTAGGGCACAACTAGGACACAAGTAGAGCACAACAAGGAGACAATTAGGGTAGAAATAGGGCACAACTAGAGCGTAGCTAGTGTCAACTCAAGGATAACTAGGGCGCAACCAGGGCGCAACTAGGACAGAAGTACAGCCCAACTAGGGCGCAACTACGGTGAAACTATGGTGCAACCAGGGCGCAACTACGGCGCAACTAGGGTGCAACAAGAGTGCAACTAAGGTGCAACAAGGGCGCAACAAGGGTATGAGTAGGACGTAACTAGGGCACAACTAGGGTACTAGAAAGGCGCAAGTAGGGTGCAACTAGGACGCAACAAGGACGTAACTACCGTGCAACTAGGGCGCAACTAGGGCGCAAATAGGGCACAACTAGGGTGCAACTAGGGCACCATTAGTGCGTAAGAAGGGCACAACGAGGGCATAACTAGGGCACAACTAATGCAAAACTAGGGCACAGCTCGGTTACATTTGGGGCGCAACTAGGACACAACTAGTGTTCAAGTCAGGCGTAAATAGGAACCAACTAGGGCGGAGGTAGGGCGCAAGAAGGGCACAGCTAGGGCACAACTTGGGCGCAACTAGGGTGCAATTAGGACGCAACTATAGCGCAAGCAGGACGTAACTAGGGCACAACTAGGGCGCAACTAAGGCGCAACTAGAGCGCAACTTTGGCACAACTTTTACACAACATGGGCGCAACTATTGCCCAATTGAGGCGCAACTAGGATGAAAATAAAGCGCAAGTAAGGGGCAAGTAGGGTGCAAGTAGAGCACAACTAGGGCACAACTTGGTACAACTAGGGTGTAACTAGGGTGNAAGGCGCAACTAGAGCGCAACTTTGGCACAACTTTTACACAACATGGGCGCAACTATTGCCCAATTGAGGCGCAACTAGGATGAAAATAAAGCGCAAGTAAGGGGCAAGTAGGGTGCAAGTAGAGCACAACTAGGGCACAACTTGGTACAACTAGGGTGTAACTAGGGTACAACTACGACGCAACTAGGGCGCAACTACGGCGCAAGTAGGGTGCAACTAGTGTGTAACTAGGGCGCAACTAGGGCGTAGGTAGGACGCAAGTAGGGAGCATCTTGGGCGCAACTAGGAAGCAACTAGGGCGCAACTACGGCGCAAGTAGGGTGCAACTAGTGTGTAACTAGGGCGCAACTAGGGCGTAGGTAGGACGCAAGTAGGGAGCATCTTGGGCGCAACTAGGAAGCAACTAGGGCGCAACTATGGTAATACTAGGGTGCAACTAGGGTGCAATTAGGGCGCAACTAGGGCGTAGGTAGGACGCAAGTAGGGAGCATCTTGGGCGCAACTAGGAAGCAACTAGGGCGCAACTATGGTAATACTAGGGTGCAACTAGGGTGCAATTAGGGCGCAAGTAGGTCGCAAATAGAGCGCAACTAGGGCGCAACTAGGGTGCAACTAGAGTACAACTAGGGCACAACTAGGGTGTAACTAGGGTGCAATTAGGGCCCAAGTAGGGCGCAACTAGTGCGTAACTAGAGTGAAACTAGGGCGCAACTAGGGTGCAACTAGAGTACAACTAGGGCACAACTAGGGTGTAACTAGGGTGCAATTAGGGCCCAAGTAGGGCGCAACTAGTGCGTAACTAGAGTGAAACTAGGGCGTAACTAGGGTGCAACTAGGGCACAACTAAGGCGCAACCAGGGCGTAACTAGGCCGTAACTAGGGTGAAACTAGGGTGCAAGTAGATTGCATGTAGGGTTCAAGTAGGGCACAACTAGGGCGCAACGAGAGTGCAACTAGGACTCAACTAGGGTGCATCTAGGGTGAAACTAGGACGCAAGTAGGGCCCAACAAGGGTGCAACCAGGGCGCAAGTAGGACACAAGTAGGGTGCAACTAGGACGCAACTAGGGCGCAACAAGGGCGCAAATAGGGCGTAACTAGGTCGCAAGTAGGGCGCAACCAGGGCGTAACTAGGGCATAAGTACGGTGCAAGTAGGTTGCAACCAGGGTTCAACTCGGGCGCAAGTAGGGCGCAACAAGGGCGCAAATAGGGCGTAACTAGGTCGCAAGTAGGGCGCAACCAGGGCGTAACTAGGGCATAAGTACGGTGCAAGTAGGTTGCAACCAGGGTTCAACTCGGGCGCAAGTAGGGCCCAAGTAGGGCGCAAGTAGGACCCAAGTAGGGCGCTACTATGGCGCAAGTAGGGAAAATCTAGGCCGCAACTAGGGCGCAACTAGGGCGCAAAAAGGACGCAAGTAGGGCACACCTAGGGTGTAACTAGGGCGTAGCTAGGCTTAACTAGGGCATATCTAGGGGGTATCTAGGGCGCAACTAGGGCCCAACTAGGTCGTAACTAGGTCGTAACTAGGGCGTAGGAAGGGCGCAACAAGGGTGCAACTACGGTACAACTATGGCGCAACTATGGCGCAACTAGGGAACAACTAAGATGCAAGCAGGACGGAACTAGGTTGCAACTAGGGTGCAAGAAGGGTGCAAGTAGGGCACAACTAGGTTGCAAGTATAGCGCAAGTACGGCGTAACTAGGGCGCAACTAAGGCTCAACCAGGGTGCAGCTAGGGCGCAAGTTTGGGGCAAGTAGGGCATAACTAGGGGGTAACTAGGGTACAACTAGGGCGCAGCTAGGGCACAACTAGAACACAAATAGGACACATCTAGGGTGCAACTAGGACGCATGTAGGGTGACAGACGGGCACAACTAGGGCACAACTTGGGGGCAAGTAGGACGCAAGTAGGACACAACTAGGGCACAACTACAGTGCAACTAGGCCGCAAGTACGGCGCACCTAGGGTACAATTCAGGTGCAACTAGGGCGCAAGTAGGATCCAAGTAGGGCGCAATAAGTGCTCAACTAGGGCTAAACTCAGGCGCAACTAGGATGCAACTTATATGCAACTAGGGCACAACTAGAGCGCAAGTAGGGCGCAAGTAGGGTACAACTAGGGCGTAACTAGGAAGCTACTAGGGCTTAACTAGGACACAAATAAGGCGCAACTAGGGCTCAACAAGGGCATATGTACAGCGAAACTAGGATGAAAATAGGGCACAAATAGGGCGCAACTAGGGCGCAAATAGGGCGTAACTAGAACGCAACTAGGGTGCAACTAGGGCACAACTAGGGCGCAACTAGGGCGTAACCATGGGACAACTAGGGGGCAAATAGGGTGCAACCAAGACGCAAGTAGGGTGCAACTAGAGAGCAAGTAGGACGCAACTAGGGCACAACTAGGGCACAACTAGGAGGCAACTAGGACGCAAGTAGGGTACAACTAGGGTACAACTAGGACGGAAAAAGGACGCAACTAGGGCGCAACTAGGACGTACCTTGTGCCCAACTGAGGCGCAAGTAAGGTGCAAGTAGGGGCCAACCAGGGCGCAAGTAAGGCGCAACTAAGAGCAACTAGGTTACAACTAGAGCGCAAGTAGGTCACAAGTAGGGCACAACTAGGGTACAAGTAGAGGGCAACAAGGGCACAACTAGGGCGCAAATAGGGTGCAACTAGAGCGTAGCTAGTGTCCAACTCAGGCATAACTAGGGCGCAACTAGGGCGCAACTAGGGTGCAAGTAGAGGGCAACAAGGGCACAACTAGGGCGCAAATAGGGTGCAACTAGAGCGTAGCTAGTGTCCAACTCAGGCATAACTAGGGCGCAACTAGGGCGCAACTAGGACGCAAGTAGGGCCCAACTAGGGCGCAAGTACGGCAAAACTATGGCGCAACTAGGGCACGACTACGGTACAACTAGGGTGCAACAAGAGTGTAACTAGGGTGCAACAAGGGTGCAACAAGGGCACAAGTAGGGCGTAACTAGGGTACAACTAGGGCACAACTAGGGCGCAAGTACGGCAAAACTATGGCGCAACTAGGGCACGACTACGGTACAACTAGGGTGCAACAAGAGTGTAACTAGGGTGCAACAAGGGTGCAACAAGGGCACAAGTAGGGCGTAACTAGGGTACAACTAGGGCACAAGAAAGGCGCAACTATGGTGCAACTAGGATGCAACAACGGCGCAACTAGGGCACAACTAGAACGCAACTAGGGTGCAAATAGGGCACAATTAGTGTGCAAGAAGGGCACAACGAGGACAAAACTAGGGCGCAACTAATGTACAACTAGGGCACAACTAGAACGCAACTAGGGTGCAAATAGGGCACAATTAGTGTGCAAGAAGGGCACAACGAGGACAAAACTAGGGCGCAACTAATGTACAACTAGGGCACAACTAGGTTTTATTTCTGGCACAACTAGGTCGCAACTAGTGTCCAAGTCAGGCGTAAGTAGAAACCAACTAGGGCAGAGGTCGGACGCAAGAAGGGCGCAATTAGGGCACAACTAGGGCGCAACTAGTGTGCAATTAGGGCGCAACTAGGGCACAACTAGAACGCAACTAGGGTGCAAATAGGGCACAATTAGTGTGCAAGAAGGGCACAACGAGGACAAAACTAGGGCGCAACTAATGTACAACTAGGGCACAACTAGGTTTTATTTCGGGCACAACTAGGTCGCAACTAGTGTCCAAGTCAGGCGTAAGTAGAAACCAACTAGGGCAGAGGTCGGACGCAAGAAGGGCGCAATTAGGGCACAACTAGGGCGCAACTAGGTCGCAACTAGTGTCCAAGTCAGGCGTAAGTAGAAACCAACTAGGGCAGAGGTCGGACGCAAGAAGGGCGCAATTAGGGCACAACTAGGGCGCAACTAGTGTGCAATTAGGGCGCAACTAGGGTGCAAGTAGGACGTAACTAGGGCGCAACAAGGGTACAACTAAGGCGCAACTAGAGTGCAACTATGGCGCAACTTTGGCGCAACATGGGTGCAGCTATTGCCCAATTGAGGCACAACTAAGATGCAAATAAAGAGCAACTAAGGGGCAAGTAGGGCGCAAGCAGAGTACAACTTGGACACAACTGGGTACAACTAGGGTGTAACTAGGGTGCAACTACGGCGCAAATAGGGTGCAACTAGGACGTAACGAGGGCACAACTAGGGCGCAAGTAGGGCGCAAGCAGAGTACAACTTGGACACAACTGGGTACAACTAGGGTGTAACTAGGGTGCAACTACGGCGCAAATAGGGTGCAACTAGGACGTAACGAGGGCACAACTAGGGCGCAAGTAGGATGCAAGTAGGGAGCATCTTGGGCACAACTAGGACACAACTAAGGCACAAGTAGGGTAATACTAGGGTGCAACTAGGGTGGAACTAGGGCACAAGTAGGTTGCAAACTGGGTACAACTAGGGTGTAACTAGGGTGCAACTACGGCGCAAATAGGGTGCAACTAGGACGTAACGAGGGCACAACTAGGGCGCAAGTAGGACGCAAGTAGGGAGCATCTTGGGCACAACTAGGACACAACTAAGGCACAAGTAGGGTAATACTAGGGTGCAACTAGGGTGGAACTAGGGCACAAGTAGGTTGCAAATAGGTTGCAACTAGGGCAAAACTAGGGTGCAACTAGGACACAACTAAGGCACAAGTAGGGTAATACTAGGGTGCAACTAGGGTGGAACTAGGGCACAAGTAGGTTGCAAATAGGTTGCAACTAGGGCAAAACTAGGGTGCAACTAGAGTACAACTAGGGCACAACTAGGGTGCAATAGGGTACTATTAGGGCCCAAGTAGGGCGCAACTAGTGCGTAACTAGAGTGCAACTAGGGCGTAACTCGGGTGCAACTAGGGCGCAACTAAGGCGCAACTTGGGCGCAACTAGGCCGCAACTAGGGCGCAACTAGGCCGCAACTAGGGCGCAACTAGGGCTCAACTAGGGCGCAATGAGGGCGCAACAGGGACTCAACTAGGGCGCAACTAGGCCGCAACTAGGGCGCAACTAGGCCGCAACTAGGGCGCAACTAGGGCTCAACTAGGGCGCAATGAGGGCGCAACAGGGACTCAACTAGGGCGCAACTAGGTCTCAACTAGGGCACAACTAGGGCATAACTACGGCGTAAACAGGGCACAAGTAGGGGGCAACTAGGCCATAACTAAGGCACAACTAGAAAGAAAATAAGGAACAACTAGGGTGTAACTAGGATGCAACTAGGACCCCACTGAGGCACAACAAGGACGCAAGCAGGGTGCAACTAGGGCGCAACAAGGGCGCAAGTATGGCACAAGTAGAGTGCAAGTAGGGTGCAACTAAGGTGCAAGTACGGCGCAAGTAGGGCACAACTAGGTCGCAACTATGACGCAACTGGGGCGCAACTAGGACGTAAGTAGGACAGAACTGGGGCGTACGGAGGGGCAACTAGGGTGGAAGAAGGGCATAGGTAGGGGACAGCTAGGGTGGAACTAGGGCGCAGCTAGGGCGCAAGTAGGGTACAACTAGGGTGCAACCATGGTGCAACTAAGCCGCAACTACAGCGCAAGTAGCGTGCAACTAGGGTGCAAGTAGGGTGCAACTAGGACACAACTAGGGTGCAACAAAGGGCACAACTAGGGTGCAACCATGGTGCAACTAAGCCGCAACTACAGCGCAAGTAGCGTGCAACTAGGGTGCAAGTAGGGTGCAACTAGGACACAACTAGGGTGCAACAAAGGGCACAACTAGGGTGCAACTAGGGCGTAGCTAGTGCCCAATTGAGGCCTAAGTGGGGTGCAACTAGGGAACAACTAGGATGAAAGTAAGGCATAGGTACAACCCAACTAGGGCGTAGCCAGTTCCCAACAAAGGTGCAAGTAGGGCACAACCAGGGCGTAGTTAGGGAAAAAGTAGGAGGGAAGTAGGGCGCATGTAGGACACAAATAGGGCACTACTAAGGCAAAATATGGGTGCAACTAGAGCCCAAGCAGGGCGCAACTAGGGAAAAACTAGGGCATAGCTTATGTCCAACTGAGGCATAACTAGGGCGCAACTAGTGCGCAAGTTGGGCACAACCAGGGCGCAACTAGGGCGCAACCAGGGCGCAAGTAGGGCGCAACTACGGCACAATTATGGTGCTACTAGGGTGTAACTAGGGCGCAACTAGGGTGCAACTAGGGCGCAACTAGGGTGCAACTCGGGTGCAACTAGGGCACAACTAGGGTGTAACTATGGGGCAACAAGGGCGCAATTAGGGCGCAATTAGGGTGCAACTAGGGTGCAACTAGGGCGCAACTAGGGCGCATCTATGGCGCAACTAGGACACAAGCAGGGAGCAACTAGGGTGCAACCTGGGCGCAACTAGGGCGCAACTTGGACGCAAGTAGGGTGCAAATAGGGTGCAACTAGGGCGCAACTAGGGCGCATCTATGGCGCAACTAGGACACAAGCAGGGAGCAACTAGGGTGCAACCTGGGCGCAACTAGGGCGCAACTTGGACGCAAGTAGGGTGCAAATAGTGCGCAAGTATGGCACAGATAGGGTGCAACTAGGGTGCAACTAGGGCGCAACTAGGGTGCAACTTGGGCGCATCTAGGGCGTAAGTAGGGCACAACTAGGGCGCAACCAGGGTCAACTTGGGCGTAAGTAGGGCGCATATAGGGTGCAACTAGGGCTCAACTTGGACGCAATTGGGGCACAACCAGGGTGCTACTAGGATGTAACTATGGCGCAACTAGGGTGCAACTAGGGCGCATCTAGGATGTAACTAGGGTACAACCGGGGTGCAACTAGGGCGCAAGTAGGAGGCAAGTAAGGAGCATGTAGGGCACAACTAGGACACAACTAGGGTGAAACTAGGGTGCAACTAGGGTCCAACTAGGGCGCAAGTAGGGGGCAAGTAGGGTGCAACTAGGGCAAAACTAGGGTGCAACTAGGGTGTAAGTAGGGCACTAGTAGGGCACAACTATGGCGTAAATATGGCACAACTAGGGTACAACTAGGGCACCACTAGGGTGCAAGTAGGGTGCAACTAGGGCGCAATTAGGAAGCAACTAAGGTGAAATAGGGTGCAAATAGGGCGTAACTAGGGAGCAAGTAGGGCACAAGTAGGGTGCAACTAGGCCGTAACTAGGACGCAGCTAGGGCGCAAGTAGGGTACAAGTAGGGCACAAGTTTGGCGCAAGTAGGGTGCAACTAGGGTGCAACTAAGGTGTAAGTAGGGTGTATTTAGGGTGCATCTAGGGCGCAACTATGGCACAACTAGGGTGTAACTATGGTCAACTAGGGTTCAAGTAGGGCGCAAGTACGGCGCAAGTAGGGTGCAACTAGGGTGCAACTAAGGTGTAAGTAGGGTGTATTTAGGGTGCATCTAGGGCGCAACTATGGCACAACTAGGGTGTAACTATGGTCAACTAGGGTTCAAGTAGGGCGCAAGTTGGGCAGAAGTAGGGCGCAAGTACGGCGCAAGTAGGGTGCAACCAGGGCGCAACTAGGGCACAACTATGGTGCAAATGCATGTTCATAGTGTCAAGAAGGGAAGATCTATGGACAATCCTTTTCAAAGTATGACCTGGAGAGAAAGGTCTAGCTTGCATTGATTCATGTGAATTTGATGGGACTCATGCCTGTGTCGTTAGCATGGTATGGGTCATAGTATGTCCTAACATTGGCGTACAACTAGAGCAGACTTTGCTTGGCATTCTTGGTGGAGTGTAAGGCAGATGCCTAATCGACTAACATTGAGTGGATCCTACTTGTAGTGTCTAAATAAAGTGCAGACTATCAAGGTTACACACTCAAAGAGGAGTGGAATGTCATGGGGCTCTAAATGAAGAGCTCAAGGCCAAGGATATAAAGCAATAGCCAAATTCATTGTATGCATCTCAACAGAATGATGTAACAGAGAGAATCGAGATTGTTCTCTGGATTTTGGGAAGGGGCATTGAAGCATGTATTATGGGTTTGGTACTGCATCCCATGAGCTCCACTTCCCAAGTTGGTAACACCATGGACATGGTGGTTATGGAGCAGGCTGACCTCTGGCCGGCATACGCATGGGACACTATGGCTTGTGTCTAGAAGGCAAAACAACACCGTGAAAACAAGTGTATACCAAGCGGTCGATGGTTGTTTTTTTGTACGGCCTTTCATGCCTCCAAAGCATGGTGTTGTTGGAATCCCATGAATAAATTTTATGGAAAGTCAAGATGCCTTGTTTCTGAAACACGTATAAAAAACACTTCCATACATTAGGATATGCACTCAAACCAACAACCCAATGCCACTATTCAAAATGAGCAATCATCCCTGTGTTTGCTCAGCACAAGGCGTCAGCCCTCTCAAGACCAGAAGGCCATAGATAAATGTACACACACTCCCTCTTAGCTCGTGACACCCATTGATCTTGCAAGCATGAAATCCATTGCTTCAAATTCCCCATCGACTTTGAACATTTATGAATCATTAGAAAATCTTGAAGGCACAATGGCAGTGTCTCCCAAGCCAGAAAGAATTTCTTGCGAGGCCTTCCATGTGTCTACTGGTGGAAATTCCATCAGACAACGAGTGCCATGAGGCTTGACTCCAGAATGGTGGAACCTCTAACACTATCTGCGGCCATGGGATAAGGCCATGAAGGCTGAATTCAATGTTCCTTTTTGTATGGATGTTGTGAGGTTAGGCCTCTCCCCGCCATGGCCATTGATGTGAAGTGCGAATGCAAGATGAAGAGGAACTTAAACTGATGATCTTGAAATACAAATTTCAGTTTGTAGCAACGTTTTTTCACCAAACCCCGGGACAAGATTTCACTGACATCTGTGCACCTTCTGGAATGAACGAGACAGGTTGGATGCTGCTAGCTGTTTCAGAACACAAAGACTAGGAGATGTACCAAATGGATTTCCAATACTCTTCTCTCAATGGTCTCTTTTAGGAGGAGCTACATGTCAAACAACATGAGGGATTTGAGGATGAGACACACCCAACGTGGTTGATTCTAAAATCTCTCCATAGCCTGAAGCAAGCACTTAGCTGCTGGAACAAAAAGATTTGACACATATCAGGTAACGATGGGCTTACACAGAGCTTATACATCCCCTCTCTATTGCTCCATTGAGTAACAGACATCACTGTTGTGCATTCTGCCTAGGAAGATGATCTTCTTATTCTCTCTCCTTATTTCTCTCTCATCACAAGAAGAAAGCTACTAATCACGCAGCACAAGGAGAGCATGGCTGAACTGGAAGAGGTAAGTGACGTTTTGGCTCTGATCATCACCAGAGACAAATTGCACGCCTCACCATCCCTTCTAGCACATTGTGCAGCGCTTTGTCTCTGGTTTGACACACAAACCAGAGACAAACGGCTAGACTGTGAACCACAATGTACCATCATGTCGCAGGGATTTTTTTGTGCTTTTCCTCCACCACACATGTTAAAAAATCATGTGGAGCCAATGTGGTGGCCCGGTTCAGTCAACAACCAGGAAGCACACATCACAAAGCCTTGCTGAAGCTGCTTTTTCTATGCACAGGATAGAGCTAGTGTTGGCGTGGTCTTTGCTTCCATGTCATGTCTTGTGTTTGGTGGGTTTTGCGACAATGGCATGCTTTCCCTGTGTGGGATATAGCCTTGTCAAGGTCCAATTCAAAGCATTCTTGTATGGATCATCGTGTGGTAGAAGCTAAGTTCATGGAATTGGGTGAGGAAACATGTGAAGGGCTTTGGATGGCATGTTTACTTGAAGAGCTGGGCTTGAACGTGCATGAAATATGGCTGTACAATGACAGCTCAGGTGTATACTACATTGCCATGGAAGATGCTGTGTTGCAATCACGTACCAAGCACATGGGCAAAGAACATGACTTCGTGTGGAAGAACGAAGTGATGTTCTTTGCTGGTAGTTCGACGCTGGTGCCTTGGAGATCTGCTTCATCAATGGCAACGCTCATTTGGAAATTCTTCTTGCCATAGCTTTATTGTGCGCTTCCCTCTAATTCCACCAACACTCTGTTGGCTGCTCTTCCGCCACACTCATGTCCAAGTGGTCATATTATTCTTGTACAAAATATGTAATGTCATGGAAATGAGTGTGCAACGCAGGCTGACCAGTTCAGGCGACACAATGTGAGCAATACGCCATTGGCAAGCTGATACTCTAGCTCATCAGTTCATGCTACCCGTGCTTGCATGCAACCTGGCAACCTAGACCCTTAATCCATTGACATCCTCAAATGAAATTCTTTAGATGACCCTTGGTATGTGCACCTATTTTTAGATGTGACTTAGCTGTGGCACAACTTGGTTTTCAAGATGGAAATCCTGGAGCATTCATTGCTCCCGTTCTTTGTTCAGATCAGGCAGGCATTTAGCCCTCGACCCTGGACGAGTGCATGCGAGCCTTTCTTGCGATTTGACTGGTGAGATTCGATTAGGGAGAATCACCCAGTAAACCTCTTGCCCATTTTGGGACTTGGAATTCCTTCAATGGCCGCTACAACTGTTTAACCCTACCTCATTCTACTGTGAACTAAAAAAGGCAAGAATAGTTACGCTAAAATTGTAGTAAGGGCTGTCCCTCTCCTACTGTTTGTCCTTGCCTCCTTCCTTTGCCTCACTCTGCTACCTTCCCTTCATTCCTTTCCCTCCATCCCTCCTCCATCTCTCTCCTCTCCCCCTCTCTTTCTCCCTCCCTCTTACCCTCCCTCCTTTTCTCACTCTATCTCAAAATCTATCGCTAGTCATCAACCCCTCTCCCTCCCTCCTTTCCTTCCTCCTTGTCCCTCTCGTCTTCCTCCCTCCCTCCCTCCCCTCTTCCACCCTTTCTCTCCTTCCCCTACCACCCTCCCTGCCTCCCCTTCACTCTATTCCTCCCTCCCCACCCTCTCTCTCTCTCTCTCTCTCTCTCTCTCTCCCTCTCTCTCTCTCTCTCTCCCTCGCTACTCCTCCCTCCCTTCCCCTCTTTCCCTCTCTCCCTTCACCCTCCTCCCTTCCATCCCATCTCTCTCCCTATCCCTTCCGTCCTCCCTCTCCCTACCCCCCCCTCTCTCTCTCTCTCT
>SZWC01001480.1:236662-254725 GCA_023375785.1 Penium margaritaceum
CCCCCCCTCCCTCCCTCCCCCCTGTTGGTTTTGGTCCATCTCTCATTGTACTCTGTTGTGTCCTCCCGGCTTGTGTACATCGGCGTGCAGATGACTGACGGCGAGACTTGACGCCGTTGGAGTGTCGCTCGGTGGAGCCGACGTACGCTGAGACCCACGCACCTTTCGCTGGAGCCTCCTCCCTCTGGCGATGCGCTCAGCTCCATCAGCAGGCCTCCTCGGCGGTCGGGCCGCCGGCGGTCACTGCCACTGCAGATGCTGTCTGCGTGCACCTAGCGCTGTGTCTGGTTGTGGCATTGCGTTTGCAGCATAATGCGGTGCCTAGGGTCCAGGTCTCCTGCTGTATGGCCCTGTTTGGCATTTCTGACTGTCATAGGCACTGCCTGGGTTTGGGTAGCCATAACTCCTTGCTGCTATTTTTCTAGTTGATTCTGACTGCACGAATGCGTTCGCAGCGTTGGTATTATGGTGTGGTCCAGTTTTTAGGCAAAACGGACGACGCCCGGGTTTTGGGCTGTCGGGCGTCTGGCAGGGCTCACCGAGAAAACCTTGCCTGCTAGAAAATAGGTCTAGGACTATTTTTTGATTGGCTGGTTAGCTGAGTAACAAGTTCTACACTAGTGGGGGGGGGGGAGCTAGAACTTGGAGGGGTCTCCCATTGTTGCTCATTCTTCATTCCTAATGAGTCACTTTTAGTTTTCAGCTGTTTTCTGGCGCTAACACTGGTGCGTGCGTTTCTGACTAACAAACACAGAGCTTCCAGACTTGAGCTCTAGAGCAACAGACTGAGGGGGCAGCAGACTTAAGCAACGAGCGTGGAAGCCCGCACGCTGCATCAACAATGCCACTGTACCAACCTGCTGCCTAGATTTTCTAGCTTGGTATCATACCCAGAGCGTAGCAGCAGTAGCAGAAGACTGGCGTACAGGTACCAGACAACGCCGGTGGACCCCCATACGTGCCAGTGCAGGGAAAATGCTGTCGGATTTTTTTTGGCAGCAGTGACCCGCCTGGTGGCGGCGTCAGACTTTTTCCCAAGGCCATTGGGCCAGGAGAAATGCTGTCGAAAATTTTTGGCAGCGCTGACCCCCACGCGTGGCGCGAGGAGTTGAGCGACAGGCCTCGTCCGACACCTGCGGGCGATGACGCATGCTACAACGTCACCCAGGTGTAGTAACTGGCACCAGCACGCAACTTCAATTGTCTGCAGCAGCGGTAGCCGCAGGCAACGGCAGCGAGCAGTGGTAGCAGCAGCCAGTAGCAGCTGCGTGCAGCAGTAGCAGTAGGCAGAAGAAACACCTCGTAGCAGCTCGCAGTAGCAGCAGCAGCTCGCAACAGCAGGCGCCCGTAGCAGCAGCCCGCAGCAACAGCCCACAGCATCAGCCCGCAGCAGTAGCGAGTAGCAGTAAGCAGCAAGCAGCAGCTGTAGCAACATGCAGCAATAGTAGTAGGCTGTAGCAGCCGCAGCAGCGGGCCGAAGTAGCAGCCAGCTGTAATAGCAGCAGCAGCAAGCAGCTACAGGCAGCAGCCAGCAGCGGCTGCTGCTACTCGCTGCCCGTAGCGAGCAAGAAGCGAGCAGCAGCCCGCTGCTGCCAGCAAGCAACAGCTCGCTGCCAGCGAGCAGGAGCTCGCTGCTAGCGTGCAGCAGCACGCTGCTCGCATCCAACAGCTGGCAGCTGCCTACTGTGACAGACGAGAGAAGAGAAGCTGCAACAGCAACAGCAGCAACAGCTGCAGCAGCAGCAGCAACGGCGGCAGCACCAGCACCAACAGCAATAGTAGCAACAGCAGCAGGAGCAGTAGTTGCAGCAGTAGTAGCAGCAATAGCAGGTGCAGCAGCGACCCCAACAACCGCCACTGTTGACATCAGCATCTCGCTACTGACGTCATTGCTGACGTCACTGCTAACGTCATCATCTCACAGAAAAAGGGGACAAGGGAAAGGGGAAGAAAACCTAAGGGTGAGTAGGATGTCCACCGCCCTCAA
Source organism: Penium margaritaceum (assembly GCA_023375785.1). NCBI lineage: Eukaryota > Viridiplantae > Streptophyta > Zygnematophyceae > Desmidiales > Peniaceae > Penium > Penium margaritaceum. The sequence continues at coordinate 238,650 of SZWC01001480.1, forward strand.
CTGACGTCACTGCTGACATCAATAACACAAAAAAAAAAACAAATGGGCATCAAACCATGGCTGGTAGCCCCACTAGGGAGGGGTCCTCCTCTGTTGGGGGGACCCCCATCCCCCCTTTCTTGCAGCGGCTGCAGCAGCAGCAGCAGCAGTAGTAAAAAAGACAACAGAAACAGCAATAGCAATAGCAGTAGTAGCAGCAGCACCAGCAGTAGTACCAGAAGTAGCAGCAACAGCAGTAGGAGTAGCACGAGTAGCAGGAGCAACAGTAGCAGTAGGAGCAGCAGCAGCAGCAGCTGAAGAAGCAACAACAGCAGCAGCAACAAAAACAACAACAGCAGTAGCAGCGGCAATAGCCCTCTGGCATCGTTGGCAACAACCCCGACCCCCTTGCTGCTCTTCAGCAATAGCTCGCCGCCCTAACGTAGCCGCTTGCAGCACTGCAGCCGTTGGTCTCTCAGACTGCCACCAGTGAGCCGCCATCCGTCATCGCTCCAAGGCACACCACCCCGGCTGTGTCAGTTGCCACGCACTACGTGGCACAGCAACAGACTCAGCGCCAGCGGCAAACAGTGACCTCCGTCCTTGGCCCCACTCTAGGTGCCAGTCACAGGCAAAAGGACTTTGAGACGCCGCCACCGCCGCTTCAGGCCGGCGAGCAGTTCCGGAGCTGGGAGCTCAGCTTCCGGATCTGGGCGTAGGGTGAGGGCCTGTGGGCATACTACACCCTGCCGTATGACGCCACCCTGGCCGACCAGTTACATGACGCGGGTCGTGCCGTCCGCGCTCTAGTCCCTGTTGCCCCTCCGGCTTCCCGCCTCGCCCTCGAACCCTTCTTAGGCGACTTCACCGCTGGCGCCACCCAAGACTCTACAGCTGCGTGGCACGTTCTCACTTGTCCCCATTGCCTATCCAGCGAGGTTGAGACCAGCCGCCTGTTGCGGGAGTTCAACTCCCTGCACATGGGGGATACCGAGACGGTCACCTCCTATTGGCAGCGAGCGGAGGACATCCTTCGTCACCTCGGGACCTCTGCCCCACCTCCTCTGGTCGCGCTCCTCACCATCAAGCGCGGTGCCACCGACGCGTACGCGGACGTCTTCGTCCACTACTCTCACGACGTCCTCTCCACCATGGCAACCTTGGCAACCTCATGCCCTGTACATACGAGGTCTTCCTCCGAATACAGGAAGTACGTCTGGAGTCCTGCCTCCAGCGCACGGAGGCTCTCGCCTCCCCCGCCGTCGGCTCCGTGGCCGTCGCCTCCCCCGTCGCAGCTACCTCATCATTGTCGGGGAAGAAGAAGCGTCGGAACAAGAAAAGAAAGGGTCAGCAACAGCAGCAACAGCTACCGTCGACCGGGTCCAGCGGTGGAGGCTCGGTCTGCTACAACTGTGGCCAGCCCATGCACAGGTGGTACACGTGCCCTCTACCAACAGACGAGGCGCGCGTCGTCGCCACCATGCGTCGCCAGCGGGAGTGCCGTCTTGCCTCTGCCGCCGTAGCTGTCGCTGACTCTGACACTTCGGCCTCATCTAGCACCTCCACCACTCTAGTTGCTTTGCCAGTCCAGCCGACACCAGCGCCGCAGCAGTCGGCGCCAGCAGAGTCCTTCTACTACCCGGGCTCTGACGCCATCACCCCGCACTCCGTCTACACTCCCGGGTCGTCCTCCCATGAGAGTCAGTTGGAGCAGTTCATCGCGCTCCAACTCGACCTGCCTCGCCCTCCTCCCCAGGGAAGTGCGAGTTGCATCATTTCGTCCTCTCCTGCCCAGCCCTGCAGGACTGAGACTGAGTTACGGTTGTGTCCTGTTTCCTCGTCTGTCTCGTTATCTCCANGAAAGGGTCAGCAACAGCAGCAACAGCTACCGTCGACCGGGTCCAGCGGTGGAGGCTCGGTCTGCTACAACTGTGGCCAGCCCATGCACAGGTGGTACACGTGCCCTCTACCAACAGACGAGGCGCGCGTCGTCGCCACCATGCGTCGCCAGCGGGAGTGCCGTCTTGCCTCTGCCGCCGTAGCTGTCGCTGACTCTGACACTTCGGCCTCATCTAGCACCTCCACCACTCTAGTTGCTTTGCCAGTCTAGCCGACACCAGCGCCGCAGTAGTCGGCGTCAGCAGAGTCCTTCTACTACCCGGGCTCTGACGCCATCACCCCGCACTCCGTCTACACTCCCGGGTCGTCCTCCCATGAGAGTCAGTTGGAGCAGTTCATCGCGCTCCAGCTCGACCTGCCTCGCCCTCCTCCCCAGGGAAGTGCGAGTTGCATCATTTCGTCCTCTCCTGCCCAGCCCTGCAGGACTGAGACTGAGTTACGGTTGTGTCCTGTTTCCTCGTCTGTCTCGTTATCTCCAATGGCCTCCGCTACCCCTTCCCATGACGACGTTTCATGGCTTGACGATTGGCAATCTTGATTCGCGCCTCCTTCCACCGTGTCCGCGTCCCTTGCTTGCTGCCATGTGACGGTTAGCGATCTGGCGACCCCGGTCCAAGACCCTACCGAGACCTGGATCATCGACTCCGGGGCCACGCATCACATGACGGCCTCTCGTGAGGACTTTAGTATGCTTGGTCCTATTGGCGATGTCTCCAGTGTGCGGACGGGCTTCGGACAGGTGTTGCCTGTCCGTGGTGTTGGCGTCGTTCGTTTCCGTGGTCCTTCCAGTGACATCTTTCTGACCGATGTCCTCTTTGTCCCTGGTCTCGAGCTCTGCCTCTTGTCCGTCACTACCCTTGACCGCATGAGCATGGATGTTGTGCACTCGCGTGGTGTTGGCACTGTGTCGCTGCGTCCATCTGGTCTTGTCGTACTGCACGCCACCGCCCGTGGCAACCTATGGCATGTACCTCGCCTCTCCTCCTCTTATTCCGTCTCCTCCCCGTTGGCCGCCACAGGCCATGTGTTTGTCACCAGTTCGTTTTCTCCTCAGCACACTCGCCTCTTGCACCGCCGCCTCTGCCACGTCCACTCTGCCACCGTAGACAGTATGCTCCGCAGCCAGCCGGCCAAGGGCCTTGATCCGGAGACTTTCCCCCTCTCGTGCCCCACTGAATACATTGATTGCGCCGAGGGGAAAATGCACCGGTCCACATACCCTTTGTCTTCCTCCCGTGCATCCGCCCCTCTTGACCTTGTCCATTCCGACGTCATGGGCCCTCTCTCCACCGCGTCCGTCAGTGAGCACGACCGCTATGTCCTCACACTCACTGACAAATCTGCTCGTTACCGCTGGGTCTTTTGCCTTTGGCAGAAGAGCGATGTCGCCCGAGCCATCCAGGACGGGCTTGTCCTCGCGGAGCGCGAGTGTGGCCGCTCTCTTTTGCTGCTTTCGCTCCGATCGCGGTGGTGAGTTCATGTGTGAGGCCACGACCTTTCTCGCCTCCCGTGGGATCCACCATGAGACATCCACGCCCTACACGCCCGCCCACAACGGTGTCTCTGAACGGTGGAACCGTACCATGGCCGACGCCGTCCGCACCATGCGGGTCGAGTCCGGTCTCTCTGATGGCTTCTATTTTGAAGCCATGGCCTACATGACCTGGGTCTGGAACCGGATTCCCCATGGTCCCCTTCCCCGCCAGTCCACGCCATACCAGCATTGGTGCGGTCAGCGAGCTGGCCTCCGCCCGGCTCGTGTCTGGGGCTGCATGGCCATTGTGTGGCTGCCCGCCTCGCAGTAGGGCGGCAAACTCTCCGCCCGCAGACGTCCCTGTACCTTCCTTGGTGTCTCTCGTGAGTCCAAGGCCTGGCGCTTCTGGGATCCCTCCCGGCAGTGCATCGGCGATCCCCGGGATGCCCTCTTCTTTGAGGACCTATTTCCTCGCGACCTCATTCGCTCCGGCTCGTCCCTGTCTATCCCGTCACATGGGGGAGTGGTGAGTCCGTCCTCTGTCCTACCGCTTCCGAGTGACACATCCCTTAGTCCCTCTGAGCGGGGAGCCCCAGTCGCGTCCGCTGGTCCCTCCGAGCCGGCAGTCCCAGTCGCGTCCACTGGTTCCTCTGGGCCGGAAGCCCCAGTTGTGTACACTGGTCCCTCTGAGCCGGCACCCCCAGTCGCGTCCGCTGGTCACGACAGACCGGTAGCCCCAGTCACGTCCGCTGGTCCCTCCGGGCCAACAGCCCCAATTGCGTTTGCTGGTTCCTCTGAGCCGGCAGCCCCAGTCGTGTACACTGGTCCCTCTGAGCCGTCAGCCCCAGTCGCGTCCACTGGTCCCGACGGACCGGCAGCTCCAGTCGTGCCCGCTGGCCCCTCCGAGCCAATAGCCCCAGTTGAGTCCGTTGGTTCCTCCGGGCCGGTAGCCCCAGTCGTGTACACTTGTCCCTCTGAGCCGGTAGCCCCAGTTGCGTCCGCTGGTCTTGACGGACCGGCAGCTCCAGTCTCGGCCGCTGGCTCCTCCAGGACAGCAGCCCCGGTCGCATCCGCCGGCCCCTCGGGGCCAGAAACCCCGTCCGCCTCCATTGGCCCGTCGGACTTAGTGCTATCGCCTGCCCTGCCACGCTACACACGTGGCCCGGGCGGCAGCCTCCGACCCAGACCGTCGGTGAGTGCGCAGACCGTCACACCGCACTCCGTGGCGCCTCAACCCCCCGTGGCCCCACGTGTCTCTTCCACTCCCACGGTCGTGAGTGGGGACCCTGGCACCAAGGCCCTTGGCTTGACCACCTCGGCCATCATTGCAAACCTTCACCCGGGCTCCGTACTGGGCTACGCCATGCTTCATCACGAGTATCGGCACGCTGTCGTGGTTGCACTCGCGCGCATCTTGCCTGGGGCTCGAGATGCACACGCTCTCTCAGTCCGCTCCACAGCACGCCCGGAGGACCCAGCCACCCTGCGTGAGGGACGAGCCTCTCTTGAAGCCGCACACTAGGACGATGAGCTCGTCGCAATCCGACAGCACCATGTGTACGACCTCCTCGACCTTCCTCCAGGTCGGAAGGCCATCGGTGCCAAGTGGGTCTTTCGGCGCAAGTGGAAGCCCGACGGGTCCTTAGACAAGTACAAGGCCCGCCTTACAGCCAAGGGGTTTGCCCAGAATTCCTGGGGTTGACTACGACCGTTTCTTTGCTCCAGTTGGCCGGTTCTCCACTAGCCGGGCGCTCTTCAGCCTGGTTGTCCAGCATGGGTGGGAGTTGCATCAGATGGATGTGAGCAACGCCTTTCTCTATGGTTCACTAGAGGGTGAGGAGCTCTATATGGTGCAGCCCCCAGGCTTTGACGATGGCACTGGGAGAGTCAGGCGACTGCGTAAGGCCTTGTATGGCTTGCAGCAGTCGCCTCGGTGTTGGAACCAAGAAATCAGCATCACGCTCGTTCGTGGTGGGCTCCAGTGCAGCACTGCTGACCCCGCACTATTTGTTAATCCGCGAGGCCAGACTTTCGCCGCTGTTCTGGTTTACGTCGACAATCTCCTCATTGCATCACCAAACACGGCTGCCATCAAGCGTGTCAAGGACTTGCAACACTCCGCCTATCAGATGAAGGATCTCGGATCTGCCAGAGTCTTCCTGGGCATGGAGCTCAAGCATGATCGCTCCCAGGGCATCCTGCACATCCACCAGGCCGCCTATGTGCAGACGCTGTCCACCCGCTTTGCGGAGGACTTGCCACTCGTGCCGAGCGCATCCTCACCTATGTCACCCGATGGTCAGGTGAAGCTAAAGAGTCCTGACCCAGCTTTTGTGGGGGAGTCAGTTGACGTGACCACGTACGTGTGAGTCATCGGGTCACTGATGTTCCTGGCGACGACGACGCGTCCAGACATCGTGTTCGCCGTCAACCTCCTAGCCCAGCTCTCTCATGAGCCGCGTCACCTCCATTACGAGTACTGCGTTATGTCGTCTTGACTCCTCGGCGAGGTCTCATGTTCCGCCGTCAGCCGTCTGTTGTCGCGGTGGGCTACACCGACAGTGACTAGGCCGGCAGTCCGGTTGGTAAGAGTTGCATAGGCTGGATCTTTCTGATTGGTGGCACAGCTGTGTCCTGGCGCAGTGGCAAGTAGGGGTGCATTGCACGCACCACTGCTGAGGCTGAGTTCGTTGCTCTTGGCTCAGGCGCATGTGAGAGTGTGTGGTTGCGTCGTCTATTGTCCGAGTTGTGTTAGTCTGTCCCATCCATCACGTTGCATTGTGATAATGTGAGTGCCATGGCCATCACCGACAATGACGGCGTGCATCACACACGCACAAAGCACATCAACGTTGAGTATCACTATGTGCGTTCGTTCTTGCATGACGGCAGCATCAGCATCGTGTGGGTTGAGACAGCACATCAGTTCGCTGACTTCTTGACCAAGGCACTGAAGCGCGACTCGTTTAAGAAGGCTGTGAGTTCAGTCAGAATGCGTCCGTGAGTGACTCTCTCTGTCCCTGCTTGCATTTCTGCTTGGTCTGGGGCAGTTTGGTCGTTGACAGTGTCTCTGCCCCCACATGTGCACTACGCCTGTGAGTCATGTGGGAGTATTGGTTTTCGTCCATCTCTCATTGTACTGTTGAAGTTCGTTGGCCACTCATAACTCAGTGCTCTCTTGCCCATCACACACTTTGCATCTCATTGTACAGATTGAATCACATGGCTCAACCTGCGGAAGCAACAAACGTGACAGCTCTGGCAGAAGTCTTTGATGCTTTCTGGCAACCACTGCTGCTTCACCCAAGGGCTTCCTCTGAGGCACTTGTTGCCGTTGTCTAACTTCTTGTGCCTCTTATGATTCTGTGATGTGGAAGATGCTAGGGCCCGTACACTCTGACTGCCGTGCCCTGCATCATGTTGCTTGCGTTCAATGTTTCTAGGGGAGCTGCATTTTCCGGGTGCTGATCCTTAGGGGGCCACTGTGCCGGGTTTTCCCGTGCATTGGTGAGTAGCCGCCGTGAGGTTGATACCCAAGCGGTCGGGCTCGACTCCCGGGTGGCGGTGTGTACTCGCTCAGGCGTGATGCCCGGAGCGAGGCACGCTCACCGGTTGACTTAGCTACTCTCGCTCCCCCTTACACTTGTCTTAGTTGTACTGAACAAAGTGAAGCAAGCTTTCCGCATCTATGGCATGGCATGTCTCTTGCGTGTCCATGGTTGGTCTAACACGTGTGACCTAGGAAGGTTACCAGCAACTTCTGGTATCAGAGCGTCAGGGTTCGAATCCCACGTGTTGACGCTGAGGACAGCTCATTCCTAGGTGGGAGGGATGTAGCGAGTCTCGCTCCACGTGGCTCGGGCGTGGTCCCCTGGGCTGTGGGCGGGAAAACGGAATGACTTGAGGGTCGGAGACCCTCAAGTACCACGGTTTTGGCCCAGTCGGCCAAGCTTTTTGCCAGTACCGTTGCACTGGTATCAGAGCAGGTGAGACACCTCACCACTGCTCACACGGTCCTGGTCGCTGGTTCAATGTACATCCAAGCAAGTTAGGTCAAGCATCATCTGCCGGACCTCACAACAGAAGCGAGTCATCTCGACTCGTCGCCACCTCACCGCAGTCTTGCGTACTCACATCGTCTCGCTCTTTGAGTCACTTGTGATCAGTGTTGGGTGTTCTTGGCTGTTCTCGGCCACTCACCACCACTCTGAGTCACCCGCGGCTGCTCTCAGCTACGCGCATCTATCCTCAGCCACTCTTGGTCGTGCTGCAACTGCTCGGGGCAAATCACCAACCCTAGCTACCCAGCATCTTCAGCTGACCTCTCTCTCCGTTGGTACCCAGCTGCCATCTCTCAGTAGCACCTCTCTCAGTCACCAACTCTCTTGGCGAGCCTCTCACGTAAACGGCCTCCGCAGCCGCCCCCGTAGCTACTCACTCTGAGGAGCTCTCTTCGCCGCACAACCCTGCATCCTCTCCAGTGCAGGGTGACCACTGAACGTCTGTTAACCACAGCGGTGGACCTCTCAGTCTCACACACTGGCGGACGACGTGCCACAGTGGGTGCGTATGCTCGATCACACTTATTGGCAGGACGACGTTGATGCCGAACGCGAACGCGAAGAAGCAGAGATTGATCGACAGGTCTACACACCGGATGACCTCCCACCATCACCACCTCTCTCTCCAAGGATGCAACCTACCAGTATTTCCGAGCCTGTCGAACCTTCTGCAGCTCCCTCGTCTGCACACACTGCTCCCGAACCTATCCCTACCACTGCAGGCTCAGCTGATGCTTCCACTGCATCAGAGATTCCTGGCGTCATTCCCGTTCTCCCATTGCACACCGACTCCATAAGTTTGGCTGGTGCCATTCTTGACGCTGCTGCTGGTGCCGCAGCTACCTTCGCAGCAACAGCTAGGGCCTGCCGTGCTCCTGCACAGACGGCGGTCGGTCGAGCAACTGAAGCATACACACAGACAGTTGCTTCTCTGACCTTACTGGCAGCAGCGGCTGCCAATATCGCCACTCAGATCATAGCAGCAGCAGCGTCTATTGCAACCGGAGCCTCGATAGCAGCAGACATCACCTCCAGCTCAGTCGGCTCCATCAGATCATCCACCTCAACCGCAGTGCTGACGCCCACTGGTGCCCCTCGTGACGCACCATCACACGTCACCACCATCGTTCTGATCGCATCAGCCTCAGCTGCAGTTGCTGGTGCCAGTGCGACGGGGCTTCTCTGCCTCACTGTTGCGGTGGCCGGGTGGGTGGCTGTCCTTTCTTCCTCAGTCTCTGCCGTGGTGCCGCCGCTGTTCAACCTTCTTCCTCGCGGTGAGCAGAGCACTCACACCTTCCCTCATTTGCATCTTACATCTTCTCACTCACTCCACTCCTAGGCTTGAGCTTGTCTTCACATCATGCCTACACCAGAGGAGACCATAGAGGCCCTCCAGGCCGCCCTTAGTGAGGCACAGGTGGAGAGACGTAGAGCACAGGATGAGCTCCTTCGAGGGCAGGAATCAAAAGAGGAGTTTGCTGCCACCATTACTGCTCTAGTGTTAGAACAGTTGCGGTCCATGCCCGCATTTGCTGTAGTGCCTCCCGCCACAGAATCTGGTTCGGCAGATTCATCAGCTCCTTCTGGTGGTGCCGTTGCCAACACCTCCTCTCCAGCTTTTTCCTCTTCAGCCTTTGTCCGCCTTGTGCTACCAGCCCGCCAGAAGGACTTTGAAACTCCACCTCCACAATTCACGCCCAAGCTCACATTCACTTCCTGGGAAACACGCTTTAGCGCGTGGGCCCAGGGTGAGTTTCTCTGGCAATACTACTTGCCGGCAAAACCACCGTTTGTGCCGCAGCCCACTGAGGCCGCTCGCGCCGTGAGAGCACTCATCAACGCAGGCCCAGAGAGTCTTCTCGACGACATTGGTACGTACAACGCTGACCCCTCACGCGACACGCCAGCAGATCCCGTCAGTGCATATGCCCTCATCCGCCGCCGCAAAACCGTCACTGGCCATGCGGCCCAAAGCGCCCTCACAGTGTAATTCAACACCTTGCAAATGCGCGCAGACAAAACAGCAGATGAATACTGGGCACGTAGCTTACGTCTGCTGCGCGATCTTGGCAAAGCCGCACCTGGACCTCTCTCTGCCTGTCACTCCATCGTCGCAGGCCTCATTCCCGAACTCGCAGACCTGTATTTGCATGTCTCTCAGTCAGAGCTCGAGCGTCTTGCTTCTGAGTCTGTCCCAGCTGATTCTCCACCTGGGATTGGACCTCTCTTTGACTTCACTGCTTCACGTCTCACCGACTGGTGGAATGCTTTGCAAAACAAGCGCATGCATCGTGCCGCNTCGGTGCATATGCCCTCATCCGCCGCCGCAAAACCGTCACTGGCCATGCGGCCCAAAGCGCCCTCACAGTGCAATTCAACACCTTGCAAATGCGCGCAGACAAAACAGCAGATGAATACTGGGCACGTAGCTTACGTCTGCTGCGCGATCTTGGCAAAGCCGCACCTGGACCTCTCTCTGCCTGTCACTCCATCGTCGCAGGCCTCATTCCCGAACTCGCAGACCTGTATTTGCATGTCTCTCAGTCAGAGCTCGAGCGTCTTGCTTCTGAGTCTGTCCCAGCTGATTCTCCACCTGGGATTGGACCTCTCTTTGACTTCACTGCTTCACGTCTCACCGTCTGGTGGAATGCTTTGCAAAACAAGCGCATGCATCGTGCCGCCCTCGCAGCCATCACGACCGCCTCCTCTTCCTCCCCTACCACGGCCTCCTCTTCCACCTCATCCACACAGTCAACAGCACACTCCACGCAGGGTGTCTCTCGCAGTGGGGGTGGTGGATCCACTCGTGGTGGTGGTCGTGGAGGCAAAGGCCGCGGGGGTGGCCGCGGTGGCAAGAATGCAGCTCCCACTACAGATGTCACTTGCTGGAACTNTGGTGCATCTGGTCACTCTGCACCAAAATGCCCTGCCCCTCGTGACGATGCACGACTGGCTTCCTCCATGCCCGCTCATTGGGCCCGCACTGGTGCCACTGCCTCGTCTGTGGCCGCAGCAGTGACCATCTCCTCATCCTCCTCGTCCTCTGCTGCGCTCTCAACCACATATGCACCACTACATCCAACTCCCACTGCACCCAGCCCATGGGGCTGGAACCTCCTCCCTCTGGCCCTCCGTATTACGGCCCAGCATCTTCACACTACCACGTACCTCACTGGAGTCGTGACGATGGTACTTTCTCTGATCGCTCCTCTGACCGTTCCTCTGAGCGCTCGTCCGATCGTCGTGATGAGGAGCACAACCTCGAGCGCTGCCTCGCCGAGCTTCTCCATCTTCGCTCTCAGGGAGGTGAGAGTATGAGTGGCCAGTGCTGTTCGTCTGTGTGTGAGTCTGAGGCCACCCTTCGGGGTGCCACCTCTGGTCGTGTTCAAGGGACTTGCCTGCAAGTTGCGAGTGGATTGAGGAATGGCAGTCATGCACCTTTCCCACACGTTTTGGCCCTTCGTCTCCCTCGTCTACTCGTGGCACTGTCGCTATTTGTCTTGTTCTCCCGTCCACTCGTGCATCCCCTGGCCTCTGGATCATTGATTCAGGTGCCATTCATCACATGACTTCTTGTCGCTCTTCCTTTGTCTCTCTCGGTCCCGTTCAATCCGTCCGCTCTGTTCGCACTTGCTCTGGCCAGCTGCTACCTGTGCAAGGTGTTGGGGTCGTACGTTTTGTTGGTCCTGGTGGCACTGTCTACCTATCTGACGTGTTGTATGTGCCTGACCTGGAAGTCAGTCTCCTCTCCGTGACCACTCTTGATGACCAAGGCATGGATTTCTCCTCCAGCCGTGGACTCGCCTCAATCTCTCTGCGCTCATCTGGCCGTGTTGTTCTTCGTGGCATACGGTGTGATCGCCTGTTTCGCGTCCCCCTCAATCTGCCCTCATCTTCCGCTGCCTCTGCATTTGTTCATGTCACCCATTCTTTGTCTCCTGATCATGCCGATCTCTTGTACCGTCGCCTCTGTCACATCCACACTACTGCCATCCAGCGCCTACTGCGCCTTCAGCCTGCTCTTGGGCTTGACGCTGCCACGTTTGCGCCCCCTTGTTCATCCACTTGTCTGGACTGTGCTAGTGGAAAGATGCATCGCTCTCCCTTTTCCTTGTCTGAGTCAACAACCACTCACCCTCTTGACCTGGCTCATGCGGACGTCATGGGTCCTCTGTCCCATGACTTTCTTGGTGGTCTTGGCCGCTACGTCCTGTGCTTGACGGATGACTTCTCTCGCTACCGTTGGGTCTTTGCCCTTTGTCACAAGAGCGACGTCACTGATGTCCTGGAGTCCTGGCTCCCACAGGCTGAGCGTGCCTATGGGCGCTCGTTACGAGTCTTTCGCAGTGATCGTGGAGGTGAATTCTTTGGTCCCACCTCTCGCTTTCTTGCGTCTCGTGGTGTCTGCCTCGAGTCCTCTGCCCCTTACACACCCGAACAGAATGGGGTTTCTGAACGTTGGAATCGCACCCCTGCCGATGGGGTCCGATCTCTCCTCTCTGCCTCCGGGCTGTCGCCCCTCTTTGCCTTCGAGGCCATGTGCTACATGACCTGGGTCTGGAACCGTGTCCCTCATGGCCCTCTCCCTCACACAGTCACTCCCTTTGAACGCTGGACTGGACAGCGTGCTGATCTTCGGCTTGCCCGGGTCTGGGGGTGTCTTGCCTCTGTGTGGATCCCCTCGGACCAACGAGATGGCAAGCTCTCTCCGCGTGGACACCTTTGCATCTTTCTGGGCATCTCTCCCTTCTCCGAAGCCTGGCGCTTTTGGGATCCCTCTAGATCCCGGGTCATTGAATCACGTGATGCCCTCTTCTTTGAACACCTCTTTGAACGCGACTGTCCACGATTTGGTGGCTCTCTCTCTCCGCCCTCTCCGGGTGGGGGTGGTCCTCTGCCCTCTGGGCCCTCTCTTCTCCCGTCGGCGTGTCCCTCTGTGTCCAGTTCTCCTGTGTCCAGTTCTCCCGAGCTCAGTTCTCCCAAGTCCAGTCCTACCTCACCGTCGTCCCCCGCTGAGTCTAGTTCTCATACTGAGTCCTCGGCTCCTCGCACGCCCGCTCACTCTACTCCAGAGTCCCCTACTTTGGTCTCCCCTGCATCATCTGTGTCTCCTCCTGTCGCGGTCACTCCGTCACCCGAGACTCATGCTCATGAGACCACGTCCTCTCTGCCCCCGACTGTTCAGCCGCACTCCTCCTCTCCTCCTCTCTCATCCTGTGCACCGTCCATCCCACCGGTATCACCCTACACCCGTGGAGGACGCCTCCGGGCGCTTCCTTCACAGTCTCATCGAGTGGTCTCTGGTGACCCTGGCCTTTGAGCCCTTGGTCTTGCTTCCTCTGCTCTGTCCACTGCGGCCTCAGTCGTCCACCCCAGCACAGGTCTTGGATACTCCCTTCTTGAGGATGAATTTCACTCTGCCCTGTCATCCTCTGTGGCTGGGTACGTGGCAACATGCTTTGCTGCCGCTGGTCTTGCACCTCTAGCACCTGAGCCCCTGACTGTACAGGCAGCTCGCACAGCCCCTGACTCACCGTTGTGGGAGAAGGCTCTGAAGGCTAAGCTTGATGCACTTGCTGAACATGGCATGTATGAGCTCGTGGATCTACCACCTGGTCGCAAGGCAGTCGCAGCCAAGTGGGTGTACCGCCGCAAACTCAACCCTGACAACACAACAGAACGGTACAAAGCTCGTCTCACCGCAAAGGGATTCTCCCAGATCCCGGGTGTCGACTTTGACGAGACATTCGCACCAGTTGGCAGGTACACCACGGCCAGAGCTCTCCTAAGCCTAGTCGCTCAGCACGACTGGGAACTCGAGCAAATGGATGTTAACAATGCCTTTCTCCATGGTAGCTTGGATGAGGAGATTTACATGGTACAGCCACCCGGCTACTCAGATGGAACAAAAAGGATATGGCGTCTGCGCAAGGCCCTCTACGGTTTGAAACAGTCACCACGGTGTTGGAACCAAGAGATCACTGCGACTCTTGAAAAGGGTGGCTACAAACGAAGCCCCGTGGACCCTGCCCTGTTCCTCAGTGATCCCACCAAACCACTTGTGGCCATCCTCGTCTACGTGGATGACCTCCTCATCGCCTCTCCCGATCCGGCCTCAGTCAGAGCTGTCAAAGCTCTTCTGCAGTCGACTTACAAGATGAAAAATCTTGGCCCGGCTCGGGTTTTCCTTGGTATGGAGCTGGAACGTGATCGCCAGCGACGTACCTTGCACGTTCATCAGGCTGCGTATGTACGTAGTCTGGGGGAGCGCTTCTCAGCGCTCCTCACAGCCATCCCCACTGCGTCCACACCCATGAAGCCTGCCGGTCAGTCCTTACTGAAGTCTCGGGAGGTGTCCACATTGGGTGAGACGGTCGATGTGACCGACTACCTCAGAGTCATCGGCTCATTGATGTACCTTGCCACTACCACTCGTGCTGATGTGGAATTTGCTGTGAACTTCCTTTCCCAGTTCTCACAGTGCCCCCGTGAACGGCACCTTGAGGCTGCATTGCGGGTTGTGCGCTATGCTCTCTCCACACCCCGCATCGGACTGTACTTTCGTGCACAGCCCTCGGTGGTAGTGGACAGCTTTACCGACAGTGATTGGGCACATGACACTGATGCCCGCAGCCGAACAGGCTACATCTTCCTTGTTGGCGGCACTGCAGTATCTTGGAAAAGTGGCAAGCAGGGGTGTGTGGCACGCAGCACCGCTGAGGCTGAGTATGTCGCACTTGGAGCAGGCACGTGTGAGGCTGTCTGGCTTTGTCGCTTGCTACAGCAGCTGCGTGTGCCCATTGGCTGCATCACTCTGCGCTGCGACAACCAAAGCACAAAGGCCATTGCTGAGAATAGTGGCATGCATCATTCACGCACCAAGCACATCAATGTTGAGCACCATTTCGTTCGTGAGTGCATTGCTGCTGGCATTGTTCAGGTGACTTGGGTGGACACACGGTCGAAGCGAGCTGACTTCCTCACAAAGGCTCTCAGTCGTAATGTGTTCAAAAGTGCTGTCCACTCTGTTGGTCTCATCTGCCCACATAATCCAGGTTGACTGATTCATTGTTCTGTTATCACTTCTCGTTACCCCTTGTGTAGTTCTCACGTGCATGAAGTGATTGGCTGCGGTGCATGGGGGAGTGTTGAAGTTCGTTGGCCACTCATAACTCTGTGCTCTCTTGCTCATCACACACTGTGCATCTCATTGTACAGAGTGAATCACATGGCTCAACCTGGGGAAGCAAAAAACGTGACAGCTCTGGCAGAAGTCTTTGATGCTTTCTGGCAACCACTGCTGCTTCACCCAAGGGCTTCCTCTGAGGCACTTGTTGCCGTCGTCTAACTTCTTGTGCCTCTTATGATTCTGTGATGTGGAAGATGCTAGGGCCCGTACACTCTGACTGCCGTGCCCTGCATCATGTTGCTTGCGTTCAATGTTTCTGGGGGAGCTGCATTTTCCGGGTGCTGATCCTTAGGGGGCCACTGTGCCGGGTTTTCCCGTGCATTGGTGAGTAGCCGCCGTGAGGTTGATACCCAAGCGGTCGGGCTCGACCCCCGGGTGGCGGTGTGTACTCGCTCAGGCGTGATGCACGGAGCAAGGCACGCTCACCGGTTGACTTAGCTACTCTCGCTCCCCCTTACACTTGTCTTGGTTGTACCGAACAAAGTGAAGCAAGCTTTCCGCATCCATGGTGTGGCATGTCTCTTGCGTGTCCATGGTTGGTCAAACACGTGTGACCTAGGAAGGTTACCAGCAACTTCATGTACTTTGTTGTGTCCTCCTGGCTTGTGTACATCAGCGTGCAGATGACTGACGGCGAGACTTGACGCTGCTAGAGTGTCGCTCGGTGGAGGCAACGCACGCTGAGGCCCACTCACCTTTCGCTGGAGCCTCCTCCCTCTGGTGATGCGCTCAGCTCCATCAGCAGGCCTCCTAGGCGGTCGGGCCGCCGGCGGTCACTACCACTGCAGATGTTGTCTGCGTGCACCTAGTGTTGTGTCTGGTTGTGCCATTGCGTCTGCAACATCATGCGGTGCCTAGGGTCTAGGTCTCTTGCTGTATGGCCCTGTTTGGCATCGCTGATTGTCGTAGGCACTTCCTGGGTTCGGGCAGCGATAACTCCTTGCTTCTATTTTTCTAGCTGATTCTGACTGCACGACTGCGTTCGTAGCGTTGGTATTATGGTATGGTCCAGTTTTAAGGCAAAACGGACGGCACCCGGGTTTTGGGCTGTCGGGCGTCTGGCTGGGCTCACCGAGAAAACCCTGCCTGCTAGAAAATAGGTCTAGGACTATTTTCTGATTGGCTAGTTAGTTGAAAAACAAGTTCTACACTAGTGGGGGGGGAGCCTGAGAACTTGGAGCGGTCTTCCATTGTTGCTCATTCTTCATTCCTAATCAGTCACTTTCAGTTTTCAGCTGCTTTCTGACGCTAACACTGGCGCGCGCGTTTATGAGTAACAAACACAGAGCTTCCAGACTTCGACACTAGAGCAGCAGACTGAGGGCTCAGCAGACTTAAGCAACGAGCGTGGAAGCCCGCACGCTGCATCAACGCCACTGCCCCAAACTGCTGCCTACATTTTCTAGCTCCCCCCTCCCTCCCTCCCCCCCTCCCTCCCTCCCTCCCTCCCCCTCTCCCCCTCTCCCCCTGTCCG
>SZWC01001480.1:270023-282894 GCA_023375785.1 Penium margaritaceum
AGCAAGGGAAGTCTCCTGATGGGCCACGGCTGCCTCGCGAGCTGAAGTCACCTGGAGGAACAGCTGATGCGCCCAAGGGAGAAGCTGCAGAGTGGCTGAGAAGGGCTCGAGGACGGCGTCGCTGTACCGTGTGAAGATGTCAGTGTACTCAAGGCAAACTCTGAGCATCATCGTATGGAGCGCCCACAGCTGCTTGCCTTCGAAGGTCCCAAGATGCGTGTAGATGCGCATAGCGCGTCGCCAGTAAGCAGTTGCAGGCTGTGTAGGCCCCTGACGGAGAGAGTGGAAGGCACGAATGTGTGCTGCACGGGTGGCGTGCGTCTCTGCGGCCAGTAGGGATAGGGCCAGATCCCAACCTCCGCGTGGATCGGCGCCGGTGCCTGTGCCGGACTGGCCAAGGAAAGGACGGAAGTCGACGACGGTCTCACGTGGCATGGCAGAGAGGATTCCGCGCATCGCCCTGGCTGCTGTCAGCACCTGTGCTGGGTCTATAGGCTAATACGGGCTGTGGTAGTAGGGCCACACGCCCTCTGAAGTAGCCCAAACCTGAAAGAGAATCTCCCAGCAGTCGAAGCCGTCCTCGGTGATGTACCGTGGAGGTGGTGTCTCAAAGTCCTTTTGTTGCCGCTCCGTGGGGAGGGCAACCGCAGGCCGAGTAGGACGAGAGACGGGGAAGACTCCTGGAAGGGGATAGTCACCGGGATAGTCATATGACGGTCGCACCGTAGGAATCCCAGGAGATCTGGTTCCCGTCTGCAACTGACGGAGGCGCTCCTGAAGGACTCGAATCTCATGATCCGGGGAGTCATCCGTCATGCCTGGCATGAATGGCTCATCATCCAAGTGGTCTGAAGGTGGTGGGTCAGGTCAAGCTCCTATACCAGGTCCCTCAGCCGACTGCTGTGTAGAGAACGCAACGCCGGCAGCTCCCTCGGAACCCTGCTGTGGGACTGTGGACTGGCCACACAGAAGCTCAGTCAGCGTACGGGTGAGTGGGTCAAGTCGAGCTCCTATAACTGGTGCCTGAACCGACTGCTGTGTAGAGACCGCGACGCCGGCAGCTCCCTCGGAAGCCTGCCGTGGGACTGTGGACAGGCTACGCAGGAGCTCAGTCAGCGTACGGATGGCATCGGTCTGCTCCCGTTGTAGGCGACGCATCTCAACCTGCTGGCTCCGCAGGTCCTCAATGGCCTGCGAGCGTGGGCTCAGGACGCAAGAGGAGGAGGAGGAGGGATCACCTGCCGCCTTCCCCTTGTTGTCCGACGAGTCCATGTCGCCTCTCAGTATGGACAGACAGGTCAGGTTTGTCGGATTTTGAAAACGTAAGCGTTTCTCGAGGAGTTGAGACGCTGGCAATTTTTGACTATCCGGCCAAAAATTTGGCTAACGTCAGGTGGTTGCTGACATCAGCAGGTGGTTGCTGACATCAGCACGACCTGATGACGTCAGCAAGCAAAAGTGTTGACGTCAGCTCGACCTTTTTTTTTTGTCTCGTGGTTGTGCGCGAGCGTGCAGCCGCTCCGCGGCCAAGGAAGGGGGGGGGGGCTCGTCACCCCCTTGCGCGGGGTGGGGGGGACCTCGTCACCCCCCTTGCGCGGCTGCGCAGCTGCGCAGCTGCGCAGATCTGCGCAAATCTGCACAGCACTGCCCAGCACTGCTACGCAACACAGCAGNTCAGCACGACCTGATGACGTCAGCAAGCAAAAGTGTTGACGTCAGCTCGACCTTTTTTTTTTGTCTCGTGGTTGTGCGCGAGCGTGCAGCCGCTCCGCGGCCAAGGAAGGGGGGGGGGGCTCGTCACCCCCTTGCGCGGGGTGGGGGGGACCTCGTCACCCCCCTTGCGCGGCTGCGCAGCTGCGCAGCTGCGCAGATCTGCGCAAATCTGCACAGCACTGCCCAGCACTGCTACGCAACACAGCAGTCGCGACTACTGCTGCACAGCACTGCTGCCGCTGCGGCCGCTGTTGCTGTTGCTGTTGCTGCTGGAGCTGTAGCGCGCGCAATGCTGCTGTTGCTGTCGCTGCGCTGCTGCTGCTGCCGCTGGTGCTGCTCGCTGCCGCTGCCGATGCTCGCTGCTGCTTCCGCTGCTCGCTGCTGCTGCTCGTAGCCACCGTTTCGCGCTGCGAGCTGCTGCTGCGAGCGAGCTGCCGCTGCGAGCTGCTTCCTTTATTTTCTGTTTTTTTCTTTCTTGTCAGAATTCCCAGCCAGAAACGACTGCTGCTGCCACCCGGTGCTGCTGCTGCTGCTTGACTTGGCTGCTGGAGCTGGTGACTGCCACAGCTCACAGGGTGAGGTGGACGGGACTGCGTGATGATGTCGCTGCTGAAAACGGCTGCAACGAGTCCCAGGATACGGCGGCGGCGGTGACTGTCACTGCTGCTGCCTGTGCTGCGTCTCTGCGGTGCAGCTCAGCGAGAGAGGTCTCGCTGCTCTGATACCATGAGATTATGCGTAGAAGCGTCCTAGCGACACCGCCGCTGACTAGGCGTCAGTGCCTAGTCGGACGGTGACGACAGTCACAAGTCGTGCACGCGACGGCAAGGGTTTGGCTAGGCGACACAAAGGCAAAGTGTTAGAATGCTTCAATAGCATTTGCAGAGAGAGATGACAAATGACAGGTCCATGGCATAAGTACCTGCCGCGGCGCACGGCGGGTGTCGCACGCGACAGTGCAATATCTGTCCTAAAACCGGCCCAAAACCACTGTTTTGGCCGTAACTCTGCGCACACATGTCAGAATGCTACGCCGTCTGAACCTAGACGTGCAGAATCACAAGCCGGATGCTACGACTGGTCACATGCATGTATCCGGCATCAAACGGTGGACACACAATGCAAAACATGCAAATTGGGCCCACAACCAGTCCACCGATAAAGTCCTGCGTGCTGCAGAAAAACTACAGGAGGTCCTGGATAGCGTCCAGAGGTCTGGAACGGTCGTCGGTCAGCTCCAAGCTGGTAGTCCGCCACCGGATGACGCCCCGGTACCGCCTGGGTCCGCATCAGGGATCTACACGAGTATGGACACGACCGAGTGGTCACAGTAAACTGTACAGGTCAACAGGAAGGTCACAAATGACAACACCAATGACACGGAGGTAGTGGGTTACGTCAACTGTCTCCCCCAGCTTTGTGGGCTCCGGTGACTTCAGGAGGGATTGACCAGTGGGCGTCATGGGAGTGGACGCTCCCGGCATGGAAACGAGGAGTGGGGCGAAGCGCTCCCCCAGGCTACGCACGTATGCAGCCTGATGCACATGCAAGAGGCAACGTGCACGGTCCCGCTCCAACTCCATTCCTAGAAAGATGCGGGCTGGACCAAGATCCTTCATCTTGTATGCTGCTTGAAGCAAAGACTTGGCGGCCGTCACAGAAGCAGCATCGGGAGAAGCAATGAGAAGGTCGTCCACGTACACAAGAATGGCAACGAGTGGTTTAGTGGGGGGCCCAAGAAACAGTGCCGGATCCACGACACTCCACTTGTAACCCCCTTTCCCAAGGGTAGATGTGATCTCTTGGTTCCAACAACGTTGGGACTGTTTGAGGCCGTAGAGGGCCTTGCGTAAGCGCTAAACCCGGTTGGTGCCATCAGAGAAGCCGGGTGGTTGTACCATGTAAATCTCTTCATCCAGCTTGCCATGCAGAAAGGCATTGTTGACATCCATCTGCTCAAGCTCCCAGTCATGCTGAGCAACTAGGCTGAGAAGAGCCATGGCTGTGGTGTAACGACCAACTGGAGCAAAGGTCTCGTCAAAGTCGACACCGTGGATCTGAGAGAACCCTTGGGTTGTGAGACGAGCCTTGTACCGTTCAATTGTGTTGTCCGGATTCAGCTTACGACGGTACACCCACTTGGCCGCAACTGCCTTGCGACCCGGTAGGAGGTCGACCAGCTCATACACACTGTGATCAGACAAGGCATCGAGTTCGGCCTTCATGGCCTGCTCCCACAACGGGGAGTCAGATGCTGTACGAGCTGCTTGCACAGTTAGTGGTTCGGGAGGAAGAGGAGAAAGCCCGGCGGCAGCAAAGCACAAGGCAACATACCCAGCTACATATGAGGACAAAGCTGAGTGGAACTCCTGTTCGACAAGAAAGTAGCCGAGTGCGATGCTGGGGTGTATGACAGACGCTGCTGCAGACAGGCCAGAGGTGGTGAGACCAAGAGCACGAAGACCAGGGTCACCAGAGACGACAGGGTGAGACTGCGAAGGGAGAGCCCAGAGACGCCCACCGCGCGTGTAAGGTGAGACTGGGGGAATGGACGGAGGACGCGCAGAGGAGGAGGGAGCAGGGGGACGAGGCGATGCAGGCGAAGAGGAAGAGTCAAGAGCTGGCTCTGACGTGACAGGGGAAGGCGGTGAGATGGCGCCAAGAGTAGGAGAAGAGGACGAAGCCGCGGGTTAGACAGCGGTAGGAGAGCCAGGGGATGGACTGGGTGAGGCCAAGGGAGCCGTGGAGGGGGATGACGCCGGTGAGAGGAACGCAGACAAAGGAGAACTCTGCTCATGAGGGGAGGAGACAGAGGGGACCGAGGGACGCCCCGAGGGGAGAACAACAGGCCCAGAGGGTAGAGGACCACCCCCACCCTGAAAGGGCGGAGAGAGGGACCCGCCAAAGTGGGGAGACTCACGCTCGAACAGGTGTTCAAAGAAGAGGGCGTCACGAGACTCAATGACACGGCAGCAGGGAGTATCCCAGAAGCGCCATACCTTGGAGAAGGGAGAGACACCAAGAAAGATGCACAGATGACCACGAGGGGACAGTTTACTATCACGTTCGTCGGTGGGCACCCAGACAAAGGTAAGGCAGCCCCACACACAGGCAAGACAAAGGTCGGCACGTCGGCCAGTCCACCGCTCAAAGGGAGTGACAGTGTGGGGAAGGGGCCCATGCGGGATGTGGTTCCAGACCCAGGTCATGTAGGACATAGCCTCAAAGGTGAAGAGAGGAGACTGTCCGGAGGCAGAGAGCAGAGAACGAACCCCATCAGCAAGAGTGCGGTTCCAGTGTTCCGACACACCACTTTGTTGTGGAGTGTAGGGGGCAGAGGATTCAAGTCGCACGCCACGGGACTCAAGGAAGCGAGACGTAAAACCAAAGAACTCACCACCACGGTTGTTGCGAAACACGCGCAAGGACCGGAGACAAGCCCGCTCGGCCTGTGGGAGCCAGGACTCAAGGACGTTGGTGACCTCACTCTTGTGCCCCAGGGCAAAAACCCAACGATAGCGGGAGTAGTCATCAGTGAGACACAGGACATAACGCCGAATGCCACCAAGGAACTCCTAGGGCAACGGGCCCATGACATCGGCATGCACCAGAACAAGTGGGTGCGAGGTAGTGGATTCAGAGGTGGAGAAGGGTGAGCGGTGCATTTTGCCACTGGCACAGTCAAGGCTGGTGGATGTGCAGGGAGGAGAGAAACTGGCACGGTCAAGGCCGTGTGGAGGCTGAAAGTGAAGAAGGCGCTGGGTCGCGGCAGTGTGAATGTGACAAAGACGAAGATGCAGGAGATCAGTGTGATCAGGGGACAACGAAGGAGCGACGTGAACAAAAGTAGAAGCAGAGGAAGGTGAGGGCAACGTGAGCGGCACACGGAACAAGCGATCGCAGCGCACACCACGTAGCATGACGCGGCCAGAAGAGCGGAGTGAGATGGAAGCAAGGCCACGGTTGGACGAGAAGTCCATGCCCTGATCGTCAAGGGTGGTCACAGAGAGTAGACTGACTTCAAGGTCAGGGACGTACAGGACATCGAGCAAGCTGGCCGGAGCTAGTTCGTACACAACGCACAGACTGAACGTGCCCGAGGTACACGAAGGAGGAACGACAAGAGGTCATGTGATGTGTGGCCCCGGAATCAATGATCCAGAGGCCAGGTGAGGCACGAGTGGAAGGAAGAACCAAACAGACAGCCACGGTACCACGGACAGAGGAAGAGGTGGAATGACCAAGATGTGAGGGTAACGTGTGAGACTGCCATTTTTCAATCCAGGCACGATCATCAGGTGATTCCCCTTGCACACCACCAGAGACAAAACCACAGAGAGTGACATCTGACTCACAGGCAGAGACACGGGACTGGCCACTCACACTCTCACCTACCTGAGAGCAAAGATGAAGAAGCTCGGCCAGCCGACGCTCAAGAGTGCGCTCCCCGTCTTGGCGATCAGAGGAATGCTCGGAGGAGCGGTCAGATGAGCGGTCAGAGTAGTGGCCATCGTCACAAGTCCAGTGAGGAACGGAGTAGTGGGAGGACGGGGGCCCGTAGAATGGAGGGCCGGACGGTGGTGGCACCCAGCCCCAGGGGCTGGGTGCAGGCGGCGTCGGCTGGAGAGGAGCGAGTGTAGTAGTCAGGGCCGAGGCAGATGAGGAGGATGAGGAAGACGCGACTGTCATGGTGGTAGCAGCAAAGGAGGCAGTGATACCGGTGCGGGCCCAATGAGCACGCATGGAGGAGGCAAGGCGTGCATCGTCGCGGGGAGCAGGATATTTAGGCGTAGAGTGGCTGGTGGCGCCGCAGTTCCAGCAGGTAACATCGACGACAGAGGAGGCAGAGCCCTTGTCGCCACGCCCACCTCCACGCCCTTTGCCCCCACGACTACCACCACGGCCGGAGTTGGAGCCATTGCTCCCCCCACGTGGGGCAGCTTGTGTGGAGTGGACTGAGGCCTGAAAGGAGGAAGCAGTGGAAGATGCTGCAGTGGAAGCGGAGGGTGAGGAGGTAGTTACTACTGCAATGGCGGCGCGATGCATGCGCTTGTTCTGGAGAGCGTTCCACCAGCCAGTGAGACGCTCAGCAGTGAAGTCAAAGAGAGGACCAATCCTCGGTGGGGATTCAGCAGGGACAGTCGCAGAGGCAAGGCGCTCAAGCTCTGCCTGTGAGACATGGAGATACAGGCCAGACAGCTCGGGGATGAGGTCAGCGACAATGGACAGACATGCGGAGAGAGAGCCTGGGGCGGCCTTGCCAAGGTCACGCAGTAAGCGCAGACTGCGTGCCCAGTACTCATCTGCTGTCTTGTTTGCCCGCATCTGCAATGTGTTGAACTAAACATTGAGTGCACTTTGGGCGGCATGCCCAGTGACAGTTTTGCGGCGGCGGATGAGCGCATAGGCACCCACTGGGTCTGCATTGGTGCCTCGGATGGGGTCCGCATTGTACGTACCAATGTCATCCAGAAGATTTTTGAGGCCGGCATTGATGAGGGCCCGCACAGCACGGGCAGCCTCTGCTGGCTGAGGCACAAAAGACGGCTTGGAAGACGAGTAGTATTCCCACAGCAACTCACCCTAAGCCCACGCACTGAAGCGTGTCTCCCAGGATGTGAAGGTGAGCTTGGAAGTGAATTGCGGTGGCGGCATCTCAAAATCTTTCTGCCGCGTTGGTGGAAGAGCACGAGCAGAGGCCGCTGCAGCTGAGAGGGAGGGAGAGGAGGTATTGGCAACGACACCAGCAGGTGGTGCTAATGAGCCTGTAGACCCTGACTGATCAGCAGGGAGAACTGCAGCAAAAGCTGGGATATAGCGGAGACGCTCCAGAACTAGCACAGCTACTTTGGCGGCTAACTCTTGCTGTGCGTCTCGCTCACGGTCAAGCTCATCCTGCGCTTTTCGGCGCTCAGCCTGCGCCTCGCTGAGGGCAGCCTGAAGGGCCTCCACTTTTTCCTCTGGCCCGGGCATGGTGAGAAGGTAGGGACACAAAAGCAAGAATGCGAACATAGGTGAGAGGGGAGAGGAAGTAAGTGTAGCATGTAGAGTAAGGGATGGTCTCACCGAGCTAGTGACGGGGCAGCAGGGCGAAGAGAGGAGCCACCACAGCTGCTGCTGAGGAGAAGAGCACTGCCACCCACCCTGCAGTTGCCATAGTCAAACACAGAAGGCTAGTGGTAGAAGCTCCGACCACTACCACAGATGCAGATGCAAGGAGGATCCCTCAGGAAACGTGTGGAGTTAGCTCCCGTGGGGCACCTGTGGGGGTCAGAACAGCTGGTGCTGTGGAGGCTCGGATGGAGCCGACGGCGGTTGTAGTGGCGTCAGCGGCAGATGAGGCAGCGGTGGCGACTGAGACTGCTGCTGCTATAACCTGAGCAACGATGTTTGCTCTAGCAGCAGTAAGCAGCGTAAGAGAAGCTGCTGCGTGCGCGTAGGCATCGACCGCACGACCCACGGTAGTCTGAGTCGGAGCCCTGCAGGCACTAGCAGTGGTAGCGAAGGTTGCTGTGGCCCCTGCTGCTGCGTCAAGAATGGGCCCCACGAGGCCGATGGAGTCTGTGTGCACTGGAAGCAGAAGGATGACAACTGGAACCTCTGGTGCTGGTGACGGTTCAACAGAAGGAGTAGCAGCGGGGGGAGGACCGGCGGTGGCGTTGGTGGTAGATGCAGACGTGGAAGGTGGAGTGCCGGCGGACGGTTGGATGATTGGGGGACGGGGAGGTGACGGCGGGAGATCGTTCGCGGTGTACACCTGTCGGTTGATCTCTTCCTCTCGTGCAGCAGCTTCTCTCTCCAAATCCTCTCGCCAGTAAGAGGAGTCGAGCATGCGAGACCAGAGTGGTGTGTCGTCTGGAGGTGTAGGAGGGTCGTAATCCCAAAGGTCCTCCCACTCGTAGTCGGCGTAGCCTGCTGCAGTGCAAGGAAGATCAAGCAGCTGCGATGGGAACTGAGGGCGATGAAGACCCGAGAGAGAGCGAGGAGAACACCTGCAAGTCACGGTCACCCGAGTGCGGTTAAGAGTGACCGCGAAGAATGGCTGGCTGCTGAGAGAGCAGCTGAGCGTGGAGAGCACGCGAGAGAAGCCGGGTGCAGCAAGAGCTCGCCGGGACCACCGAGGAGGCGGGAGGTGCGTCTGAGCACCATAGGCAGCCTCGAGGGCAGCCGAGAGCAGCTGCGGAGAACAATGGGGCGACTGGGGGCGGCGTGAGAGCCGGGTGAAGTGCCAACAGCTTGGGGAAGCGAGAGTCCCCGAGCACGTGCGAGCGTGTGAGAGAGCACCCGCGAGATCCCGGGAGATGGACGACAGCCTCGTTAGATCGAGGATGACCACGTAGCGCAGCTCAGACAGCTGCTGCGGGCTGGAAGGAGGTGGAGGCGGAGAGCAGCTGCGAGAGCAGCTACGGTGATGCGTGGACCACGGGAGACGTGGACCGCGGAGGCTCCAAGGACTAGGACCACCGAACGGTGATAGGTAAATCTCACTGCTCTGATACCAGTAGTTACTAAGAAGTTACGTGACTAGTCCATGTGTGGTGAGGTGGTGAATGCAACAAGCCACACCGAGCGAGAGATGCCATGGGTACGGTAACTTGCTTGAAAAGTTGCACACTCAACAAGACCAGTTAGTGGGGGGAAACGAGCGAGGTAAGAGCACACCGGTGAGCACTCGCCCACACCAAGCATCACTCTCGGTTGGGCTAGTGCCGCTACCCGGGGGTCGAGCCCGACCACTCGGAATATTCCGAGGGCGGCCACTCACCAGTGCTCGGCCAAGACCAGCACGGTGGCCCCGTAAGGATCAGCACCCGGCAAATATGCAGCTCCCCCATCAAATGCAAGGCAAGATAACATGATGCAGGGCACGACACTGAGAATGTACGGGCCCTAGCATCTACCGCATCGCAGAGAGTCATAGAAAGTCATAGAGAGTCATGCAATGGTCACGTTTGTGCCCGAGGGCATTCCTGGGTCCAACAGCAGCAGCAGCTTGAGGGCGTCAACGGTTCCAACCAGGATGGGCACGTCGTACGCTTCCCCAATTGGGACCATTGTCACTTAGTCTGTACAGAGTGTGTGCAGAGTGTGAGAGGCAAGAGGACATAGAGTTGTGAGTGGCCAACGAACTTCAACTCCCCCACCCCCTTCCCCGTGTCGCCTCCCCAATTTTTTCCCTCCGTTCCCGTTTCACCCCCCTCTCACATGCAAGAAAACCTGGTTCACCTACATCTTATGTCCTCCCTCATCTGCCTCCACAACATCCCTACACACTGATCTGCTCCCTCACTCCTCCACCCCACATGTGACCAACATGCCTTCAAGCCTGACGTGGAAGCTTGTCCTCATCACACATACAGGTGTTCACCGGCCTTAGGCTGTGTCCCAGCTTTCCTTAGTTGCACTTGTCGTGCAAGCACGACAATGTAGCACAATGGGGCCATGCATGACCAAACATCAGTTTTAGCTGGAAGCTAAAACTGATGTCGCACAAGGGTGTAATGCTGCACGTAAGGCGTGCATGGGCTACGAAGTACGTTCAATAGACGTAAGAAAATGCAGTTAAAAAAATGTATGGAAAGGAAAGTAATGTTTTTTTTTTTTTTTTCAAGATATCATATGATTTCCTAAGTTAGGCGAATGAAAGAAAGGTCTAGAACCATTTGGTTTGTACACTTTTTGAGTAGGATGAGTTCGAAGCAAATCATGTTGAAAAAAAGATATGTATGAATAAAATCCAATCATAGTTGTGTTTGTATCCCAGATTATATTTAAATACATTAATAATAATTTAATGATTTCATCTATTGTCTCGGGTTGAAAAACTTATTGTATACATGCCTCTGGTGTGAAATGTTTTACTATGATGTCTTTGGTGGCTATTTTCTGATCGGGTCCGAATTTGGTCCAGTTCTCTTATGTCGCGCTGGATTGAGGGAAGGGTCAAGGTGAATCCTATTCTAGATCGGCGGTTTCGCTCGATACACATCAAGGTGGGTCGAGGAATGCCCTCCACGTTGGTTGTAGTCGACCCCTGCCGGGGCCATTTGCGAGAGCCCGATATGCTTCGAGACGACCTACAAATGAATGCCGTCCCCTACTGATCTTGGCCCATCCGCCAAGTGGGATGTGCCATTGCATGTTAGGTTGTATTTTGCATCCATCTTTTTTGTCCAATGGAAGTAAGGAAAAACAGAAGTGCGCACCTTTTTCACTGGAGGGGTGAGTCTCGCATGTTGGTCGAGCTCCCAAACGTGGACAGGGTGGAACAGAAAAAATGAAGGAGAGAAAACTATAAAAAAACAAGAGCCGGGTGTTGCACGCAAAGCGTGCATATGGTTACATAGTAACGGCGTAGAATTGTCATTCATTCGGCATTCAGAATGGAATTTAAGAGAAAAATCTCATAAATTCTAAAAAGGTGAGAATATACAAGAACCACATCAATTCCTTGTAAAATGAAAAAGAATACAAAGATCTTTTATGTAGTTCAAAGAAGTTTACTATGTACTTTCCGTGTTGCTTTTTGTCAACAGTAGAGATATAAAAAAATGGTTTTTTTTTCTAGGAAAGAATTCAGATTCATCACTATGTTTTTGTGCAGTTTTGGGTAATGATGAATGCTTTCGAGGCAAGAAGGAAAATGTGGGATTTATTGATGAAATTTTCATATAATGAAATCATAATTGAGTAAATATATACATTTTAATAAGGTTTCTGTAGTTATTTTGCGTTAATGTACCGCAACTTGTTTCTCTCTTGACGTTTTTATTCCGGGATCAGTTGTTTGGCTAGTCTAGCCAAACAAGTGACTTGACTGGACGGGAAGCTTGGCCAAGCTTCCCGTCCAGTTCGTTACTTGTTTAGCGCACAGTTCGTTACTTATCTAGAGAAAGCGTACTGACCGTTGTTTAGCTGACTCGCTTTGGTTGTCTGATTCCGTTCTGTCCGGTTGCTTCTTACGCGAAAAGCCCGTGTTTGGACGCGGACAAGTAGTCTTTTCTGTCCGATGCATCGCAAGGCTCGAAGTCTGAGGAGTGACGCAGAGCAGAAACAATATTAAATTTTGAAAGCGCGCTGCGTGATTGTTGGTGCAGAGACAAATTATGAAAAACTAATTTGATTGCCCAGCGAAGCGATTGTAATAGGGTTACTATGTAACCCAAAAAAGTGGATGCCGAACGGAAAACAATAGGGATACTTCGCAACCCAACAACTGTTTCCCATGGGTGAGGACGGTGACCACACTGTCCTGTCAGCATATGATTAAGGTCAACAATTGTGGAGTTTTGAAGTTTTGTCTGGTGTAACCATCAGATGTGTCACCCCTGCGCATCGTTTATTGTGACTTTCATGGCCAGTTTCTTTGAAGAAAGCAGCTGTCCTGCACGCCGCATATGCTCAAAACACATCCTTGTTTTTATCAGCACCTCAGTAAGCATGTGAGTACTTTCTGATGGATTGCAGCTGGGCTGAAGCGAGGTGGCCATGGAGATTTTAAAGCCCTCTGGCTTTTCAAACCAGAAGGTTACTTGGGATTTCAGGAGACTGCGGAAAATTTGCTCTTTTACAGGCTGCCTTAAGAAAAATCAGACCCAAAAACATGCCAACTTCCTCCACTCCTGGCCCGGTGCCTCGCTCAGACCTTCTTCACCCCCATCAGCCAGACTGTGCGAAGCAGCAGCTGCTGCTCCCAGTTGCCTACAGTTGGCGGCACTGCAGTCACAGAAATGCAGCCGCAGCAGCCTCCTTACTTCACTCGTCTGTCACGCAACCCTCGGACGCCGACTTCACAGTCTTGATGTACTGCGCACCAACAAAACAGGAAGACGGAGAAAAGACAAGGAATGCACCACCACAGAATGGAGAGACTGGACCCAAGAACAAGATTGGGCAGACAACAGCAACAACCAAGGAGGATGCGGCTGGCGCTCTTGTCAAACAAACAGAAAGCCCCAATGCGAATGGCGGCTCATACAGGACAAGTCATTTGTGCCCTGGTCCAAGGGAGGAAGCCAACCAACCGTAGAGCTTCAGATCTAGCCATGGCGGCATCCTCCTCCTGTGTCAGAAAACGTTTCGCGTGGTGTGACCCTCACCTGTGCCAGCCTCAGTTACTTGCAAGCAACAGGTGTTCGCTGTGGGAGGAAAGGGGAAA
>SZWC01001481.1:24042-34635 GCA_023375785.1 Penium margaritaceum
GCAGGTGCAGGTCACGTTGACGTGCTCCTGCGTGGAGTGGGCGGAAAAAAAAAAAGATAGAGCTGGGGTCTGTTTGACGCGCAAGTGCCGCGCGGCCCCATACCCCCAAACAAAATAGGAAAAAAAAAAAAAAAAAGTGCCGACGATGTTTGGGTCGATGGGTGGCGGGAGACATTTAATTTCTTAACTTGAAGTTAAAATTTTAAGATGAAATCGCTAAGTAAAACGGCGATTAAATCGCTGTTAGCGATTCAATTGCCGTTTTCACTCAGGAAAATAGCGATTCTAGGATCCCTGCATGCATGTGCACATGAACATGCTCATGCACAAGCACATGCACATGCACATGCACATGCACATGCACTTCCACATGCACATGCACTTGCACATGCACATGTCCATGCACAGAGGAACACACAAACACAAGCACACCCACCCATGTACGCTCTTGCACACATATAGTCACATGCACCCGCACATGCTCAGGCACACACATTCACATGCACATGCCTACACGCTTGTGCACCCCCATATCCTATTTGACACGTACCCGTACGCCCATGTGCACATGCATACCCACACGGGAACCCCCAGAGCGCTTCACTAGCAATGCGCAGTGCGCTCGGCACTGCACCATGCATTCACATGCGCGCACGCGCATGATGCATGCACCTGGCTAGAGCAACACAACTGGGGTGCAGTCCAACACGCGTGTACGGAAGCGCAGCTGTCCCCGCAGCTGCCATCTGTTCACTGCGCTACAACTTGCAGCGCAGTGGGCAGATGCTCTGCGCTTCTACTCATACCCCACAATCAGAAGCGTGCATGAGTGCAAGCAAGGCAGTGCCAGGCTGCACCTTCCTGTTTGCAGGTGGGTAGAAGATGGACAGCTGTGCCCCACGGTGCCCAACCGAGCCAACTACATCCACTGGATAGAGGACCTGCTGGCCATGCACCCTGCCCCCTGGCACGGCCACCAGCCACATGACGAGGAGCAGCGGCAGCAGCAGCAGCACCACCAGCAGCAGCAGCAGCAGCAGCACCAGCAGCAGGAGCAACGACAGCAGCAACAGCACTTTGGTGATGACCAAGCTGCTCCAGTCCGCACTTCTGAGAGCAACCTCGGCAGATCCCCGAAGAGGAGGAGGACAGATGCACAACAGGTCTGCCTTTTTTTGTTTGCACTGCCAAGCGCATGCCATTGCATGCCCCCTGCCGTCCTTCCCAGCTCTTTTGCTCCGCCTTGGGGGAAGTCAGAAAGGAGCAAGGAGCAAGGCAAGCGAAGGGTGGGCAGGCTCCCCAAACCTCCCCATAAACCCACCCTGGTGAATGCGTTTTGGATGCTAGGGATGGCGTTGGTTTTGAACCGAGACCGTCTCTAGCAAAACCAAACCGAAACCGAGTTCCGTTTCGGTTCGGTTCCGGTTTCCCAAGAACCGAAACAGAATTGTCTCACAACTCACTTTATGGATTTTGGTTTTGGTTTTTCGGTGCAAAAACTGACCAAAAGCGACCGAATTCGACCTAAACCCGACTATTGACCGACCTAAAACTCACAAAAGTGACCACAACCGACCAAAGCAGTCCCAAACCGACCTACGACCGGAACCAAACTGCTTCGGTTTGGTTTGGTCTGGTTTCGGTTCTAGGCTGGAGGGGAAACCCGAGCTTGTAAAACAAAAACAGAAGAGTGAAAATCCAGAAACCAAAAGACCGAAAACTGTTGTTTTTCATCCCTAGTGGATCCGTTGTGCATCCGTTTTACACAGCACTCCAACTCACACACAGCCAACCAACCAACGAATGTAGGCGGCGACGAGCATGCAGAGTGCGGAAATCCTTGATTGGTCGACTGCTGGTGTGGGCTGGTGTGTTGTGGCGATACGGATGGAGGGAAGGGGAGGATCACGTGTGGTGGCCAAATCACGTTTTTGTTTTGTTAGCAACTCTTCGCGTTCTCAGGGTCTTCTTCTTTTGTTCTCCATGTCTCTCCCTCCTCCCCCTCGGGCCACCGGCTTGCCGACTCTGAGTCCACCCTCACCTCTTTTTTGTTGTTGTTGTTTTTGTTTGTTTGCTTGGACAAAACACATACGTAAGAGATATACTGGGCCACCGACTTGCCCACCCTGAGTCGACCATCACTGGCTTCACCTGCCAACAGCCTCACACCAACCGAAGCTTGCAAGTCGGTAGGGGCATTGAACGCTTCAGGTTCGTGCCCCTGACCCAGTTTGAAAGAACTAAACTGTTTCGAAGTCGAAATGGTCCCGGATCGGCTGAACCGATTTCTATTGATCCGAATAGAGCCGGTTTATGTTCTCAATCCGTTTGTGCACTTTCCGTGATTTCGGTTCGAATCAAATCGAATCGACTTCATCCGGTTCTACTTTTTGCCACCCTGTAAAATCGATGTAAAACGTCTTCAACATGCGGGTGATTAACTTCCAAAGTCGTAGACTTAGGCATCTTGCTTCATGGAAAAGAGTCTGAAATTGACATAGAAAGTCCCATCTTTGTTCTGAAACAAATTGGTTCAGCTGAACCTGTTTGAT
This sequence comes from Penium margaritaceum, assembly GCA_023375785.1. Taxonomy (NCBI): domain Eukaryota; kingdom Viridiplantae; phylum Streptophyta; class Zygnematophyceae; order Desmidiales; family Peniaceae; genus Penium; species Penium margaritaceum. The sequence goes on from SZWC01001481.1 coordinate 26,595, forward strand.
CCTGATTGACGGTTCCAAGTGGTCCTACTTTCATGCATGATTGGGAAAGGGGATGATCTGCGAAAGGGGATGAATTGCGAAAGGGGATGATTTGTGAAAGGGAATGATTTGTGAAAGGGGATGATTTGCGAATGGGACTGATTTGCGAAAGGGGTTGATTTGCGAAAGGAGATGACTTGCGAAAGGAGAGGATTTGCGGAATAAAATGATTTGCAAAAGGGGATGATGTGGAAAAGAGACGGATTTGGGAAAGAGGATGATTTGCGAAAGGGGATGATTTGGGAAAAAGGATGATTTGCGAAAGAGGAGGATTTGCAAAAAGAGAGTATTCCCGGAATAAAAGTGACTTGGGAAAGGGGATGATTTACGAGAGACGATGATTTCCAAAATGGGATGATTTGCAAAAAAAATGATGTGGGACAGAAACATATTTGCAAAAGGGGATGATTTGTGAAAAGAGATGATTTGCGAAAGGGGATGATTTGCAAAAAGAGATTATTTGCGAAAAGGGATGATTTGCGAAAAAGAATGATTTGCAAAAAAGGATGACTTGCGAAAGGGAATGATTTGCGAACAGGGATGAATTACAAAAGGATGAATTGCAAAAGAGGATGACTTAGAAAAAAATAGATGATTTGTCGAAAAGGATTGTCTGCTAGAGGGGATGATTTGCGAAAGAGACTGATTTGCAAAAGTGACTGATTTGCAAAAGGGGATGATTTGCAAAACAGGAGGATTAACGAACAGGGATGATTTGCAAAGGGAGATTATTTGCGAACCGGGATGTTTTGCAAAAGGTAATGATTTGCGAAAGGGAGGATGATTTTTTCAAGAGACTGATTTGCGAAAGAGGATGACTTGGGAAATAAGGTTATTTGCGAAAGGGGATGATTTGCGAAAGGGGATGACTTGCGAAAGGGGATGATTTGCGAAAGAGGATGATTTGCGAAAGAGGATGATTTGCGAAATGGGATGATTTGCGAAAAGGTTTGATTTGCCAACGGGGATGGTTTGCGAAAGGGGATGAATTGTGAAACGAGGGATGATTTTTTAAAGGGACTGATTTGCAAAAGAAGATGATTTGCGAAAGAGGATGATTTGCCAATGGGGATGATTAGTGAAAAAGGATGTTTTGCAAAAAAGGATGATTTGCGAAGAGGGATGATTTTCAAAAGGGGATGGTTCGCAAAAGAAAGGATAACTTTTGAAAGGAACTGATTTGCGAAAGCGGATGACTTGCAAAAGGGGATGATTTGCAAAAAGAGATGATTTGCGGAAGCGAGGATTTCCGAAATAAAATGATCTGTAAAAGGAGATGATGTGGGAAAGAAATGGATTTGCGAAAGAGGATGATTTGCGATAGGGGATGATTTCAGACATAGGATGATTTGCGAAAAAAAGACGATCTTTTAAAAAGACTGATTTGCGAAAGGGGATGATTGACGAAAGGGGATGATTTGCGAAAGGGGAAGATTTGCAAAAGAGGATGATTTGCGAGAGAAGATGATTTGCGAATTAGTCTCATATAGAAAAGGGGATGATTTGTGGAAGAGAATGATTTGCAACAAGGGATGTTTTAGGAAAAGGACTGATTTGCGAAAGTGACTGATTTCGAACGGGGATGCTTTGCAAAACAAGATGAATTGCAAAAGAAGATGATCTGCAAAAGGAGACGATTTGCGAAAGGAATGACTTGCGAAAGGGACTGATTTGCGAAAGGGGATGATTTGCGAAAGGCAACGATTCGCAAGAATTGATGATATGTGAAAAGGGATGATTTGCGAAAAGGGATGATTTGCGAAAATGATGATTGGCAAAAAATGATGATTTGCAAAAGGGGCTGATGTGCGGAACTGACTGATTTGCGAAAGGAGATGATTAGGGTGGGGTTTTTTCAATATCGAATGGCCTCCCAATATCGATATCGACCTCGATATCGATACTGGATATTGATATCGATACTGTATCAATATCGATATCGATATCGATATCGATACCCATATTTGGGGTACTTCCCCCCCCCCCCCTGATTCCGTACCTCGATATCGAAGATATCGAGGTACGATCGGTATATATCTTTTTTGTTTTTTTCCCATAGTCTGAGATCACTTCGAGCCGCTTCAACTTGATATCGAGTGGATATCGATTCGATATCGCTCGATATCGAGTCGATACCGAGTCGATATCGAGTCGATACCGACTCGATACCGAGTCGATGTCGACTGATACCGACTGCAGCACCTACATATTCTGTCAGAGCCCTTTGCCCTTTCCATTCAGTCTGAAACTGGCTTTCTCACCTTTTGCCTTTTCTGCAAAAAAGTACAAGTCCCTTGCAGCAGCGACCACCTCTCTCCACGTGAGAGGACATCCTACACGCAGCTTCAAGTGACAAGAGGCGGCCTGGGGGGCTGGTTGGTTGGGAGGGTGGTTGGTGGGGGCGTACAGGATCCAAGGCGCCCATCCATAGTTTTTTTGGCCCATTGGGGCCAGCGAAACTCTGTCGAAGATTTTCTCGCGCAGAGTTGGCACCAGATTTTTAAATGGGCCCTCTCGGGCCGGGTAATTGCCGCCGAAATCTTTTGGGGCCGCGCAACAAGCAGCAGACATGGCTGATGGAGGTGACAAGACCCCAAATCAACCCTCTAAGTCAGGATGGTCCAACTGGTGGGGGGGACGTCGCGCTGCAACAGCTGCTACAGCCGCAGCAGCGAGTGAGGCCACGTCTCTTGCGATGCTCCCATCAGCCGCAACGACAACGGCATCAGCGGCCATGGTTAGAGGAAAGGGGTGAAGTGCACGGGGATCGACCGCAAAGCAGACTTATCGACGTGGCGGTTTCTCATCCACTGGGGGATCTAGCGGGCGGAGCACAACAGGGGACGGGTGACGAGGAGGTCGGGGAGGGTGGGGGGGAGGAGGTTGAGAATGAGTTGGCAGACAGGGAGAGTGCGGATGAGGTGGCAGGGCTGGGTGGAGAGGAACCCTCAGTGGATCCAGCTCTTCCTAACCACTGATGACCCGAGTGGGTTTCAGTGTATTGCCTGTACCAAGGTGTTGAATGCGTCTATGAGTAGTCAGATGAACCTGATGAAACACCTGAGGGCAGTGCACAAGAGTCGCTCACATGACATATTCTGCCCACCTAGGGAGGAGGAGTGTCATAGCCATGGCGCGCCGATCCAGCACGCTGCGGTGGGTGGCGGTCAAAAGTTTTGCAATGAGACGCAGAAGACGTGGTACAGGAGGTTAACGGTGCGGCACAGCCTGTCATTCCAGATAGTGGAAAGCGAGGAACTGAAAGGGTGGGTGGGGTCGTTGAATCCGCGTGCCACATTGTTAGACAAGGCGCAACTGAAGGCCCAGATTCAGACTAACTTGGGCCTGTACAAGTACTCTTGCAAGGAGAAGCTGCAGAACGTGAAGTCAAAATTCAGTGTGGCCATGGATCTTTGGACGGGGAAGAACAGGAAGTCATACCTTTGCACCATAGCGCACTTTCTCGATGAGGAGTATCGGTAGTGTTGACGCTGGAGTCCAGCGTCAACACAACAACATGTTGTGTTGACGTTGGACTTCGTTCCAGTAGCGAAGCGCCACACTGGGCGCTACCTTGCACAGGCACTGCACTGGGTGCTGTTTGATGTGTGGGGGCTGTATGGTCGCATTGGCGCAGTCACGTTCGACAACGCGTCGAGCAACAAGGCGATGCTGCAAGAACTTGTCGCGCTCTATCCCAAAGAGTTCAACTCCTCTTGGTTTTTTGGGTGCTTGTGCCACGTGCTCAACTTGGCAGTGCAGAAAATGTGGCAGAGAAACGAGTTGATGGATCGGCTTTTGGAGATGGTGCGGGCGATTTTGAGGAGTATCCGGAAGTCGCCACGATTGTCGCAGTAGTGGCGAGAGTTGCGGCAAGGGGATGCGGAGAAGCTTGTGCACGACGTGACGACACGATGGGGGAGCACGTACCAAATGCTCAAGGCATTCAGAGACACTGAGCCGACGCGGGCAAGGTGGATGGAGGGACAAACAGTTGCTGACAAGAGGCCGCACGAGTTGGATCACAGCGAGGCAGAGCTACTTGAGGCAGCGGTGCTCTTGTTGGCTCCCTTTGACTACGTCATCATACAGATAGAGTTCGACCGCCGACCCACCCTGTACCAAGTGCTCCCCAACTACTTGGACCTACGTTTCCACCTGGCACATGTGCGGAGCAAGGACACCACTCCTCCTTCGCTCTCGCCCTGCATCAATGCGGCTGATGCGGTGTTGGCCAAGTACGCGACCACCAAGGGCATGACTGATGTGAACTGGTGCGCAGTCATGCTCGACCCAGATATGGGGCTCAGCGCTTTTGAGGAGCACACACGGGCTGGGCATGAGCCCAAGAGGGTGAGTCTGCAGCGGCTGCGACGGGTCGGCACACCTTACATGGTTGTGGGACAGACGCGACGAGAGGAGCAAGTTCGTGCAGTGGCGGCAGGGGGCGGTGTGATGGGCAGCAACAACTCACGACAGCAGTGATCAGGGGGTGACAGGGGGGAGACAAGCGTGATGTCGACGTGGTGGGGTTCGCAGAGGAGAGGACGGCGAGAGACAACGACTGTCGGCACCCGCGATGCATGGCAAGAAGAGCTAGAGGTGTATGCGGTTCGACGGCTGTAGGAGAACATGTCTCGCCAGCCGGTCGACTTCTGGAAGGGGGAGGTGATGGCGGTGGATTGCCTTGCGCTGCGCGCCTTGGCGCTTGATGTCTATGCCATCCCGGCCTCTTCAGCTGCAGTGGAGCGCGTGTTCAGTTAGAGCAAAGAGATCATTAGGGACCGGCGCCATCGACTAGGCGATGCTACGCTCCGTGTGCTGATGGACTTGCGCTCATGGTACGCCGTCTTTCCGATGGGGTATAGGGGAGTGCGCCCACCTCGCTCAGCCCCAGTACCGTCTGCACGACAGGCTGCAGGAGGCACTTCAGCAGTAGCGGCGGGAGGCACTACACCAACAACAGCAGGCACCTTAGCAGTAGCGTGGGCAGGCACTTCCACGGCAGCAGCAGTAGCGGGCACTTCCTCAACAGCGGCGGGGGCAGGCACTTCCACGACAGCAGCAGCCGCAGACACTTTCTCGGCAGCAGCTGCTGGCACTTCCTTAGCAGCAGCAGCAGCAGCAGGCAGTTCCTCTGCGCCACGGACGACAGCTCTATCCACTTCACCCACACCGCCTCGACAACCTCCACCTCCCCCTCCCCCCATGCAGTAGTCCCTTGTAGGTTGTCCACAGTGATTGTCACACTTGAGTTCTCTTCTTGCCTTGATTGACCATATTCCATCCGCATAATTTGCTTTGTCTTTGTTTCCATGGAAAACCATGTTCATTCTCGCTTTTGCTGTGTTTCCCGCTCACATCTCTTTGAATGTGCAAAGTTTTTGTGCATGTTACTTTGTTCACACACAATGTAGAGATCATGCGTTCATATATGAAAGTGGTGATATGAGAGATTCTTACACACTTAGTTGAGAACAGCCAAAAAACACCCGGCTGTTGCCCGCCGGTTCTAGCAGGTCTTCCATGTCGTCGGGATGGCGTGGTTTTGCTGGGGTGTCCGGTAGGCTCGGCTGAGTTCCGGAGTTGGTGGGCGGAGGGGTGGCTCCAGGAGCAGCTGCGCGACCTTTCTCAGCTGTGCCAGATGGAGGATGCCCAGTCGGTAAGGCTGCACACGGATCCTGGGATCCGTGGTAACTGTCCACGGATACCGGATCCAGAACCGGATCCGCGATTCCAGATCCAGGTTCCTGGATCCGATTTGTATTCTCGGATCCTAACCGGATCTCGAGGGAAGGGGGGGGAGGGGGAGCAAGAAATTGCGAGAGGTCCTGCTCAAGTCTGTTGCGGATCTGAGAAAATCGCTCATTGAAAATCAAACAGTCGTGCCTGCGTGCCGCGCTTGACATGTGCACTTGAGCAGAGCATGACCGTGCGTCGGACGTGGACCACCAGAACTGCGGGCGCGAAGTTCTGGCAGTCCACGTCCGAAGCACCGGGCCCATCCTCAATGGTCATTGCCTGACAGGCGAGACGATCCAACGGCGTGGGTCAACCATGTCAGAGATCGGGTACTCCCGGACAAGCGTGCTGCGCTGGGCTCCTCCCTGGGAGTAGTCATTCGTGCTGCGGACGCGCGCGGCTCATCTCAGGGAGGAGTCGAGCGTGCCCTATGTAGAAGTTTATTTTGTCCATGTAGATCAGGCTGGATCCGGTATAGGGGAACCGTGGATCCAGGTCCCGGATCCGTGAATCCATGGATTCGCGAATCTATGGATCCAGAACCCCGATTCGGGATCCAGGTCCAGGATCCGTCCCACGGATCCGGATCCACCTCAAGATCCGCGGATAGGATCCGTGTGCAGCCTTGCCAGTCGGCCATGCTGCTGCTACGCCTTTGCGTCATCCCTCGGGTGGACTTCTGCGTGCGGGCACTCCCACCTGACGACAGCTTGCTGTCCATCCTGCACCGCTTCGACACGGCTATCTGGGAGGCGGTACTCCAGCTTCAGCAGGTTCCCCCAGCCACACAGGTGGGGTCTGTGGACTATGAGCTCCTGCGCCTTGCCCCCTTGCGCCTTGCAGTCTCAGCTGCCCTTTGCCATTGGGGGAGCCGGGCTGGTCGGGGCACGGGACCGTGCTCCTCTGGCCTATGCCTGTGCGACTGGTAGTCTGCTCCCTGCCCTCTCGAGCGAGTTTGCGCCATTCCTCCCAGCAACGTCGGCGTCGGAGCATCTTGCCCCGGGTTGGGACCTACCTCTGCAGGAGGAGCTACCTTTGCCTGTCTTTCAGGCCCTGCCCTCTGTGGAGACCTTGCAGCAGAGTTCTTCTGCAAGCTTGTATCAGAGTATGTGTCGGCTGTGGTACTCTCTTTGGCGGGAGGGGTGGATTGCGGAGGTTGGGGAGCTGTACCGGCGTCGCTGCGGCTGTGCCAAGGGGGGGGGGCGTCCGTGCACCTCACGCAGGGGCTGGGTGCGTCACGCCCACCAGCGGTGCTCGGCGACGGTGACGAGGGGCAGCGCTCTCTGGCTGCAGGCCACCTCGTCTGGCCCGCGCGACCGTACGTACCTCTCCCCATCGGACTATCGCCTTCACGCTCAGCTCTTGCTGGGTCTCCCTCTTCCACTCTTGCTGCTGGCGAGGGCGGACGGCCTTGACCCGGCAGCAGTTACCAGGCGACGGAGTGGAGGCGCGATCGAGCGCGTCCACAACGCCATTCGAGAAGAGCTTGCAGTTGTCATTCGGGAGCACCGTCTTCTTCACACGGTGGAGGGTGGAGGCGCAGGGGGCCTGCAGGCGGGTAGTGCGGGTGACGCTGATTGACCTCGAGTTAGGCCTCACGTGGGTGTTGGATGTCACCACCGTGAACCCCCATGGGGTCCGTGCCACGGGGCCTGGCTTGGCAGTTGTTGCGGCAGAGAAGGCCAAGGTGAGCCTATACTCTGCGGTGGAGGGGAGCAGTCGGCAGATGCGTCCTCTGGCCTGGGAGACTCTTGGAGGCCTCGGTGACCACTTTTGGTCCTTTCTGGCTCGCCTCGCCAGGATCTGCCTGGCACGGGGGCCGCGTCGCTGCTCTGAGGAGGTCTTCGAGTGTTGGGCCCAGCGGGCGGTCTCTGCCCTTGCGCAGCGGGTCTCCATATCGGGCATTCGCAGCCAGTGTGCTGCGATACGGTTCCACGGTGTCGTTCATTGTGCAGCTGCAGACCCTCGGCCTGAGGAGGATGTTCTTCCATTGGCGTATGGACTGGGTTTGCCTAGTGCCCTCTCTCTGTCAGATCTTTGTGCCTTTGAACCGGTCTTTGCCGGTACTTAGCTGCTTTTCTTTTCCACCGTTCATGTGCCGTTGGTGGCGGCGTCCTTTATACCCCGCAGATGTGCTGATCAGGGGCGGCGTGCTTCTTGGTTTCTTGTTAACCATATTTATATACATATAAAAAGAAAAAAGAAAGAAAAACACCCTTTCTTCAGGTTCTCCCCTCCCTCCTCCCCCCCCCCCCCCCCC